>OZ020292.1:5658384-5765379 GCA_963971205.1 Aethes cnicana
ATCCCGCAGACCGAGGTTTGCTCGCGTAACTGTCGGCTTTCACGGCAGAGAATCACCGGCCGCCACAAACCGGTCAGGGGGGTCGCGAGCCCGGCCCTCGACACACTCGGTGGAGCTTCATTACCCATTTATATTTAGCTCCAACTGACTTAAGATAACGCAATGGGATTTTTGAATTATAAAGACACTCTCTGATGACTCGTAAATGTAAAACAACCTCCATGATTTGGAATGGTAAAGTCACCTTTGATGTTGATGCAGGAATGTTGTTACAGGAATTAGTACTTTTAATTAGATAACTGGAACTAAAATTGGCGCTAGAATCGAAACCGACCAACAGTTGAATAATTATTTGGTTTTCTATTCATTCCTCAAAACCAGTTATAACCACAATTTGTCGCTTAGATAATGTGATTATTCATTAAAACCAACTTAATTATTGCGACTAATAACCACATCTAAAGCATATAACCGGAGTATCGGAAATTTTCTTATTATTCTCAGCTGATTTAACGAGAATGTACAATTTAATGGTCACTCAAGGCTTATGATTCAGTTTTGACATAAATGTCGTAGTCATAAATATTTTATTTTCATCATAAAGCACCCCTTCAATCATTTACTTTATTCAGTCAAAGAACACAAACACGACCCATTCAATGTCTGTCACGAATAGCGTGGAACAAGCTTTCGAATTAGCCTGACTGGAGGTTACGTACTTTAACCCTATTAGCAGAGAATATTTAATAGTACTACGTACAGAATGGCCACGGAATCACCAGCCTGAATCTAGCCCGCGCGCAACTACCGCCCAACTGGCCTTACCATCATTTGTTTCATCCGGAGATGGTGAGCGAATCGTTGGCCCTCACTGGTGGTACACACACATTTACAAGCGTACAGACGTCCTCGCACGCACACAGACGTCCTCGCACGCAAACATTGTTATTTCATTCGAATTGTGTTCGAAATCGTGCTTTTATAGGCCGTGTCCGCCGTGTGATATTGCTATTAGTGCAAGTAGGTAAATTACTAGTTTATCTTTTATGCCTTTATATCCATAATTAGCAGTTTGATTTACGTAATACGTTACTAGGTATATGTATGTATACATGGCTTGTTCAGTGAAGCAAGCGATCGTAACTTGGAACGCACTCAATACGTCTGTGTCATCGTAGGCTATTGCAATGTTGCACCCACTCGCAGTTTAACAACACCTTTCATACATTTATCACGTCGCTCTATCTACGAATAATCCGCGTGTTTCGTATTGGCGGATCAACGTGGGGCTATATTCGAAGGCTTAAAATAGGGATCTGCCTGTTCCCTATAGTATCGCTCACGTGTCGCGTGAACTTTAAACTGCTAGATTTATAGTTCAACTTGACGCAATCTTATAGGGAACAGGGAGATCCCTATTTTAAAACTTCGAATATAGCCCCTGTACTGTAAATATGTGTGTGGTTTGGACAGTCACTGAACACTGATAACAAGTGGACACAAGGTTCATTTTCGTAAAGAAAAACTACAGATTCTCTTAAGTAACGCAATCCATTGGCCAAACGCAATATCACTGCTGATCAATGATTAGTATTTTGTAGGTACCTACATACTTGTATAGGTACTCTTTAGTTGGAGTGAAAATAAGAAGTTCTGTTTCAGTTTTAATGACAAATATTCCACTACATTAAATTAAACTCCCATATTTGGAACGTGGGACGTAGACTTCTATTACCAAGGTTCCAAGTAGAACTTCATGGGCCTAGTGTGGGAGCGCTTTACTTAATGAACATTAATGTTAATGTGGCAACTGTTTCTCCCATTATTACTTGTTCTATTATAATGAGACACCACTACGATCGTTACCTATCCATAACTTTGCTCTATGGTGTTAGACATTATTAAGACTCCGGATGAGAATTAAGGTCCCGGGAGGGTCTATACTTGAACTTTGTGCAAGGTATAAGGACTTTGGTCAATTTTAATGAGCATTTTCAATGGTCGAAAGATTGATTAATAATATAAGCTGACTATAATAATACTAGCTGACCCCGCGGACTTCGTACCGCATTAGAATTTATTTTTGGGTATGGAAAAAAACTTCCGTCCTATTCTCAGACGTACTAAACATACACACCAAATTTCATAAGAGTCGGTCGAGACGTTTCGGAGGAGTTTGGTTACAAACACTGTGACACGAGAATTTTATATATTAGATAATCTTAGTCTTACTTGAGTCTATTATTTTGATCTCTCCTATATCCATCGAAGTGTTGGTTGAAGTGAAGATCTCGCTAAATAGGAATAAATTGTTTTTTATATCGATGTGATAGGCAAACCAACGCACAGCCCACCTGATGGTAAGTGGTCACTGCGGCCCATGGACAACGGAATCCTTTGATCCCCCATTAAGAAACCTTAAGATCTCGAATACGCTGCCTATCCTGAGGCTAAAGATGGAATGCCTCTGTGCCAGAAATTTCACCGTGTATTTATATTTAGGGATAGGGACGCTCCCTATATTATCCCAAGTACCGTTTCGAATAGATCCCCAGTTATCTGCGAGCCAATCGCCGGTGGTGTCATCGGCCGGCCGAACCAGTTGCGATGACATTCCGCACTGACGTGCCTAAACATAGCTCCTACGTCCTGAGGCAAATCTAGGCTTGATAACGTAAAAATGTAGCTCATCCATTTATCAACACCATAATTATAAATGCGAAAGTAACTCTGTCTATCTGTATAGAATGCCACCCTTAATATTTTTTGCTTTCAAAATGCAACTAGGTACATAATTTTATAGCAGTTCTTAGAACACACATACCTCCATAATTTCAACCAAACAGTACCCATAGTCTCCGAGAAAAAATGCTGTGACATACGTACGCACGGACAGGCAGTGAACACGACGAAAGGGTTCCTTTTTTTCCCATTTGGCTAACGGAACCCTATACAAACGTGAGCATCTTACCTGCATACTAAAAAATCCAATGATTTGAATAGAATAGAAAATCTTTATTTTCGATACTGTAACAATAATTCTTAAGGCTATAACTTATGATCTAAGAGGAAGGAATGTTACAGTTAACCGAAAAAAGGAGTCCACTCAGCAGTGAAGTCGAGGCACAGGGACCTCGACGCTGATTTTCAGTGGCTCCATAAAATAAAATAAAAGAAATAAAGAAAGACAAATAAAAGTTACAATTGAACTGTAAATGGTACATATTCAAGCTTGTACTGGTGGTAGTGGTAATTGGGTACAATAACAAGAATGCGGTGCTAAGACTGAGTACGTAATGTCAGTATTAATCAGAAAATGATAACAATGGGAATTTGTTGTTTTAAATAAAAAAGAAACCGCTTTCCACAAAATATTGCCAGTAACAAAAACCGCTCCGAGCTTTATATCGGCTATTCACGAACGCTCTGCTAACCGAGACTGTTGACCGCTGCGCCCGCGTGGGGCAAATCCACGCGTCGCCACCCTACCGACACCGTCCACTTGCACTCTAAACCCAAGGCTCAAGGGTCATGTTCGCGTGACACAGTGTCGCGGTAATATTGTAAAGACTACAATAGACACGCGAGCTGAATCACGAAGTAAACTAGTGCAGTGTAACGGCCCGGGTTAGCGAGGTTTTTTGTAGATTACGTAAGTTACTTAGCTGGTAGTCTTGAGACATTTTTTTATGCAAAAATATAAATCTACTAGCTTCTGCCCGCGTGGAATTCGTTTTATCGCGTTCCCGCGGGAACTATGCACTTTTCCGGGATAAAAAGTAGCCTATGTCCTTTCCCGGGACCCCAACTATCTCCATGCCAAATTTCATCTCAATCGGTCCAGCGGTTGAAGCGTGAAGAGGTAACAGACAGACAGACAGACAGAGTTACTTTCGCATTTATAATATGAATATGGATTCCGACTGCACACAAACTGGAAAAAGGTAATTTACAATAAAATATTCGTTTGAAGAACTTCGAATGTGAATAAGCAACCAAGCAAGCATAGGTAGTTTGTACACTTGTAGTATTACTATTACATTAGATACTGACTTACTAGTAGCGGTAGTAAAAATAATCATTTAGGATTAGAAGGAAGATGTCTTATTTTTACTCCACGGGCAACCTACTAGGAAAAGAGTTCAACGGGCACCGAGCTCCGAATTCGGACACTAAAACGTAGCGTGTAGTTAGGTAGGCACTTACTGTAAATGTTACAATAGGTATATTGAAAATGTGGTAGCAATTAAAATTTGATTTCAAAATGTACAGTATATTTGACTTTAAAGTAGTTTTAAGGAGCAAGCAACCTTTTACTAAAAATAAAATTCCGAAATCGAGCGTTATAAATAACATCGGAGTGTATACACAAGTAGGTATTTACAACATGACTAGCACTCAACACTGTTCTTACCTATTCGGTGTTACAACTTAATTTCTCTTCACTCGTTCGTATATTAGTGTAAGAAGAACGTCAGTTATGTTGATTAATTCATTATCCAAGCGTTTTTTTGCCTATAGCTTACGCAACGCGATGAACTCATGCATATTATTTATGACTACGAAATGACTACAAATTATGGGGGTCTTCTACATCACGACGTACATATTTACATATATATAGTGTTTATGCTAGGTAACGCCACGGATTACCTATATATATATGCCCACTGGGTTTTTTTTGACCTAATGAAACTGTTAATTAGAACGGTTCAGGTTTTCGAGATGTTTTCAAAGTCAAAGTCAAAGTCAAAGCGTTTATTTGTACACATACCTAGGTATACATATAATGTTGGTGGTACAAATAATAATGAGCGCTATGTTTTGCCAAAGGGCATACAAAAACAAGATAATTAAATCTAAAATAAAAAGCTAAAAGTAGGGACTTACATCGAAAATGTAAACTAGACAATAATGTTTTTTTTAAGGACAATTAAGAATCATGCAGAAATTCGTTTAAGGTGTAAAAACTTTTCACTTCGCGCTTTAGAAATGAGTGTTAGCAAAATATGATACTGGGCATATGTATATATGGGTTAATAAATGTAACGCGAACATATCTATCTAGGTAAGTTGGGTATGTAATGGACTAAAACACTGCGTGACTTTACTCGTATACTAATTAGTAACTTATAATATGAGTATGAACCTATCAGCACCACTTAAGTGAAACAATCGTTTTCATTTGTCATATTAACATTTCTATTTAAAGACCAATTCTATTCGCCAAATGATTCAGGCAAGTTGGTGTACTCAATGTATTCCATACTTATATTATAAATGCGAAAGTAACTCTGTCTGTCTCTTACCTCTTCATGCTTCAACCGCTGGATCGATTTGGATGAAATTTAAGGTGGTTGGAGTCCCGGGAAAGGACATAGGCTACAGTTTATCCCGGAAAACGCATAGTCCCCGAGGGAACGCAATACCCGAATTCTAAAAAAAGCTAGTCTCTTCTAACTGGAACTTATAACTTGACTAAAATTATTATATAGTAGGTAGTATAAATGGTAATTGTTACCATGTTATAAATTACTCTAAGTGCGTTGCATTATGCTCTCCGTTTAAGCGATCGTCGAATAGGCCAAGGTCTTCCTTTCGTTAATCTGTTTTGCTCTGTGCCAGCTTCATTCACAATCACAATAGACTATTTTTATAGTCATCTTCTTTTTAAGCTATCTTGCATTTATAGGTATCCAGGCAATATAGCTATTAATATTATTATAAATATTTTATTTGAAGCAGTGGTGGCCTAGCGGTTTGACCTACCGCCTCTCATGCAGAGGGTCGCGGGCTCAAATCCGGCTCGCATCTCTGAAATTATTTATGTGCGAAATTCAATTTGAATTTACCACTGAGCTTTCCGGTGAAGGAAAACATCGTGAGGAAACCTGCACGCATCTGCGATGTAATTCAAGTGAAGTCCGCCAATCCGCACTGGGCCCGCGTGGGGACTATAGAAAACCCTCTCGTGATGAGAGGAGGCCTGTGCCCAGCAGTGGGCCGCAAATAGGCTGTTGTAGTAGTGTAGTATTATTATAAATGCGATGGTAAATTTGTATTAACTTCTCGCGTTTAAACCGCTGATCCGATTATAACAAGTATCTAGGCGACCGAGGTTTGCTCGGGTGAAAATAGCTAAAACCGAGTTCTCTCAGATATGAGACCTAGCTAGATCGATTCGTCGCCCCCGTAAACCTCTATATTCCAAATTTCAAATGGTTAGAGCCGTTTGTGAGATCGCTTGGATAAATAAATAAATAGAGAAATATACATGACTAGCTGACCCCGCGGACTTCGTACCGCCTTAGTTTTTTTTTATAAACCTCACGGAGCCCGAGACCTTTCCAACGAATGCAAAACCGTGGAAATCGCTTCGTGCGTTCTGGAGTTATAGCGTCAGGAAGGAAGACCCGACTTATTTTTATATAGTAGACTAGCTGACCCCGCGGACTTCGTACCGCCTTAAACCTCACGGAGCCCGAGACCTTTCCAACGAATGCAAAACCGTGGAAATCGCTTCGTGCGTTCTGGAGTTATAGCGTCAGGAAGGAAAACCCGACTTATTTTTATATAGTAGACTAGCTGACCCCGCGGACTTCGTACCGCCTTAAACCTCACGGAGCCCGAGACCTTTCCAACGAATGCAAAACCGTGGAAATCGGTTCGTGCGTTCTGGAGTTATAGCGTCAGGGAGGAAAACCCGACTTATTTTTATATAGTAGAGATTTAGCGCGTCTAAAGTATTAAGATTCTGAATATACCTACTTGAATATACCTGATTGACAACCTGATGACAACGCACAGTCTACTTGAGTGGCTTCACAGCGAATATGCAATGAGCCTTGTCCGATGCACTGGTCGATCAAAACTTTAAGTCTAGCTGCTGAAGTTGTTGAAAACTGACATGCAAATTATGCATTTATTATGTCTTACCTTCAGAATTTATCATTACTTAGACTTACATTAGAGACCTCTACTACTACAGCCTATTTGCGTCCCACTGCTGGGCACAGGCCTCCTCTCATCACGAGCGGGTTTGGGCTATAGTCCCCACGCGGGCCTAGTGCGGATTGGGGACTTCACACACATCTTTGAATTACTTCGCAGATGCGTGCAGGTTTCCTCACGATGTTTTCCTTCACCGAAAAGCTCTGTGGTAAATTCAAATTGAATTTCGCACATTAAGTAAACTTAGAGGTGCGAGCCGGAATCGAACCCCCGACCCTCTGTATGAGAGGCGGTAGGTCGAACCACTAGGCCACCACGGCTTTAGAGACCTCATCATGTTCTTATTGACATGTATTAATGAACTCTTTTATACATGATGTATTTTATTATTTATTGACATTTTGAGACTGTCGACATCTATGGAATTTATATTTATTTGACAATAGAGGCCATCTCCATAATATTTTTTTTTCTGGACCCTTGGAGACTATACATTTCTAAGATCTTAGATTTAAGTTTAAGTTAGGGACTATACATCCCTTCAATGTAATTGTAGTACGTACCTACACATATATGTATATTTTATACATGTAATGTAAATGTTATAACTATGTGTAAATTTTGAAAAAAGGCCTTCTGCTTGAGTTTGTTGCGGCGCTTCTTCTCAAGCAATGGGTCTAGGAAGCGCTAGTAAATTCTTTTCTGACGTGTAAAAGTGCCCCTATGTGGCCAATTTGCTGAATAAATGATTGAATTTTGAATTTTTTTTTGACTTATAAAACTTGACTATATCAACGCAGTGGATGCGCGGTAAATATACTCAATTGCACAAAAGGCTTTCAAGGGCGAGCTGACCTCAGCGCCGCGGTCACCGAAGGGCAAATTCCCCACGAGCCTAATGACTCATTATTTTTATAAAACAAAAAGATGTACGAGAAAACGAATGTGTTTCGCGTGACTGGGCTCTGTTCGAAGTGTTACAGAGGGAAAGGGATATTCTCAATCCCTGCGCTCACGCGTCGCGGCGTTGCAACCGAACTTTAAGAGGATACACTACCGGCCGTAACTTCATACAAACGTAGTCCCGTGGTAGTCTCCTATTTCTTTCCTGGTTAATTACCGTAAACAGACGCCCAGTAAAAAAAAAACAACGAATATAAAAGCAAAAATCAAAAAACAGAGGCATAGCCAAACCATTGTTATAACATATGCGAAAGAAAAATTCAAATTGGTCCATTTTTGGAAGAGGAAATAGGGGACTACAAAACCCTGTTTTCGCCCAATTTTCTAGGTTAAATTGTTCCGAGCTGAAGTTGTCCCTATCGCACTATAGCCGCCTGGAGCGAATGCAGAGCGACGGCAATAGATTTTTCAAATACCTATTTTTTGGGTAGCCTATCCTCTTCAGCAGCTCAGAGCCTGGGGGTAGCATGATATACCTTAGGTGGTTTGTCGCAAGACGGGCAGTAGCTTAGTTCGGCATCTGCTTGTCTAGGCAACCATCAGGTGATAGCATGCATCTTCCAGTCACGCCCTTGATCACATAGAGGGCCCCCCACTTCCCACAGTAGGCGACCTTGGGTCCTTGCAGCAGAACTGCTGGCTGGTGTTGTCAATTGAACTGAACTGAACTGAACTGAACTAGCCTATCCTCTTCAGCAGCTAGACTTAAAGTTCAACTTGAACGTCGTGACGTGTGAGCGCAGCGATAGGGAATCTCCTTTTCCCTATGTAACACTTCGAATCCCCTTATCTTCATGCAATTGACGGTGATAAATCATTAACTTACTTTTTTTTATCAATTTTCCTTCGGTTGATAATGATTACATATTGCATTTGTCAAGCATGCTCGGCTTGCAACACAGATTTGTTTGTGCGAAATTAGAGCTATTCGGTGAAGAAAAGTATAGTGAGAATACACGCATCTTTGAAGTAATTCAATGTTGTTTGTAAAGTCCGAATCCGCACTGTGCTCACTTGCGGGTTACACCAGGGACTATATTCGAAATCTTAAACTCGCTCAACGCTCACGCGTCAAGTTGAAGTTTAAATCTAGCTGTTTAAAGTTCACGCGAACTACTCTACACGCGAAGATCCCTATTTTAAGACCTCTCTTGATGATGGTGAAAAAAATATTTCTTATAAAAGTCGAATCGAAAGTGACTGGCTGAATCATAAGTCATAAACGTTATCCGATCTGTATTAACTGCAATCTAATAACCAGCTATTGTTTTCTTTGATACACCTCGCCAGTTATTCCATATTCATGAGAAAGATGATGGCCTAATAGAGTATTGGTAAACCTAGTGGCTAGAGGTAACTAGTTATAAGGTAAAATAGGACGAACTAGAAAATCATTTCAAAAACGGCTATACCGACCGCTGAGAAGAAACTCTAGTCCCCGTGTTTTGTTTTTATTTCTGATTTCTTTTGCGAATGTATTAGGCTTAAATAATTATTCAAATGATGTTTCATGTCCTTTTTAGATAGATTTATATTTCAGATGACCAGGGATAGGAAGCGTCCATTTCCCTAAACAGAGTACATTTTCTTTCTATTCAGTAATAGTTATATCTATTGTTTACATATCATCTCGCTAAATAGAGATATGTATTACAGATAGAATAGTATAACACTGAATAATAGAGACCCATCATCCTACATGATTATTGACCACGCCGGCTAATAACGTACCTACTCGTAAGATGCTCGTAAGTAAAAAAGTAATGTTGTACGATAAACTAGAAACTGGTATAACCTATTTTGTCATAATGGCTATTATACCTATGTATATTTTAAATTCCTACCGAATTATAATAAGAATTTGATGACTTCAAGGTTTAAAGAAATAAGAATAGCTAAGCTAATCGGTCTATGATTAAAATAAATTCGAATGAAATGTATCAACTTGTTGGCTATTTCTCGTCATATTTTTGAGACATTGACCAAAATATTTGTAGGTAGCGTCGCAAAAGTCATATTTTTTTTTCATACGTAATATCTATTTTTTCTTGTTACCGTAGGTAAATAATACATTCCAAGCAGGTGACGTGATGGTTGTAGGTAAATTCTGCGCTCAAAGAGATACAGGTGCAAAAAATACTTACCTGCTTATTGAAAGCGGTGCTACGAGGAATCCCCTGTCAAACCCCGGATATACGACACACGCATTGAGAATGATAGATACTTATGTATATTTTTTTTTTCTCTACGGAATTAATGTTGCCAGTTTAGATTTCTGGAATTGTCCTTTCAGGGAAAGCTCCCACGCGTTCTTTTTGTTAAGCGGACAATCAAAGCGAACAGTAGGGTACTATCATAAACGTTTTAAAAAAAAGAGTTAAATCATTCTAATTCTATTGTGTATTAGGTACACTTAATAGTACATTATTGCAGAGGCCGCCAAGTAGCGCATTGCCGGACGAGTCAGTTAGAAGGCTGAGCGAAGCGAAGCCTTCTATTAGTACGAGTCCGGCAATCGCAATTGCGGCCGAGGTATATATAATGCTTTTCTCAAACAGCGAGGAAATACGTAAGGTCAGTCGGAGCAAGTGCGCCAGGATGAGGTAAGTGCGCCTAACATAAATATATCGAAACCTATAAATATTTCTCAACTAGTAGTTGGCTGTTTACAAGGCATAGGGGCGAAATATATTTAGGCGCACTTACCCCACATCAGTATTTACTACTTACATGATCGTGGATGATTTGGCCATGGAAGTTGTACTTATTACCTCCATGGATTTGTCAGTTTCGGGGCAAGTGCGCCAGGATGGGGTAAGTGCGCCTAACAAATATATCGAAACCTATAAATAGTACTCAACTAGTAGTTGGCTGTTTACAAGGCATAGGGGCGAAATAAATTTAGGCGCACTTACCCCACATCAGTATTTACTACTTCCATGATCGTGGATGCAAATCATCCACGATCATGGAAGTTGTGCTTATTACCTCCATGGATATGTCAGTTTCTCTACAGATGTGTCTCAAATAGCAAGCGAATTAAAAAAAAACACACACGACAATAATGTTTTTGCTGGCCAAGGCCGGCAATGGACAGCCTCGCGTCTTCTTTTTTTGAAAGTAACACGAACATTTCCGAGCATGTTTGAGAAAACAATTATTATATTTACGTCAAATCTTATAATAGCAGTGTTGGCAATCGCATGTTTCATAATAGGTACTTGTTTATTAACGTTGATTTTTAGATACGTCATCATGGATGCACCGCACCAAAATACAGGTACCTTTTCATTTAAAAATCCAATTCGGTAATACTTATTTAGATAATTACCGAATTGGATTTTTAAATGAATAAGATTCTCACAAATTTCTGCCAATTTCTTCGCCTAATAAATATGAACGTATGTGAAATCGTTTTTTTCCGTTAAACCGACCCAGTTCATAGCTAACCCCGTTAGTATCGACGAATGTCTGTCTATATTATTAAATTCGTGCCAGAAAACAACGACGCGTAGCGCTTTTCGAAGTTCAATTAGCCGTAGGTAACGGACTGTCAACGGTGTTCGGACTAACTGAACTGTTGCGGTAGGGCGCGGTATATTATGGTATCTTCAAGGAGCCCTATTCGAGTTTTTTAAAGATACCTATGGCATTTTATAATAGTTCCCATATCACTAAATAACGATTCACTGTCACCCTATTAATCAAGTTACTATATCATTTAAAAAGCTGTTTGGGTAAACGGATGTCCTATCTCAATTTTAAGGTCTCCATTGGGATGATATTCCAATTGAATCTTCATTAAATAGGGAGATATTATTATATGATGATATAGGAAATCCCGCAATTTATCCCTATTTAGAAATTCGAAAAAGGTCATATAAGGATTCCATAGGAAGTAATGCTTGTAAGCCATACTAATATTATAAATGCACAAAAGTAATTCTGTCGGTATGTCTGTCTGTTACTACTTCACGCTTCAACCGCTGGAAGGATTTGGATGAAATTTGGCATGAAGATAGTCGGAGTCCCAGAAAAGTACATAGGCTACTTTTTATCCCAGAAAAACGCATAGTTTTCCGCGGGAACGCGATAACCGAATTCCACTCGGGCGAAGTCGCGGGCAGAAGATAGTATTGAATATACATTCAACAGCAATGAAAACGAGTCACTTTAAATAGGATTTTCCGTACAAAGTGACCCGTTTTCATTGCTGTTGAGTGTAGATACGCGTATTACTGGCATAGTACGATCAGATCGCAAGTTCTTATAGTTTTACGTGTGAACTCACTTGCGCTGAAGACAATAGATTTGTCTCAATTAGGAATTTTCTTTGAAATTAAATGTAGCTTTACCTCAACTCAACACATGTGTTGCATTAGTAGTAACTAGAGTAGGCTCCCAGAGGATGTTCGTTTGTCACGGTCCGCGAAATATTTTTTATGATGTGTCTACCCGAGACCCACGACTACAAAAAGCAATGTTCCGCGCGCGCGCACAGTACTTTGTCATTCAGTCCCTCTCCCATAATTAAGGAACCTCGTTCATTTATTGCTCTAATTCTCAGCAACTATACATACCTACTTACACTTTATATCTTTCGACAGCATCATTCGGGAATTTTTTAATGTCCATTAAATTGGCAACAATTTAAGCCAAACTGCAGCTTTGCAAACCATATAATGGACCATGCTATGGCCCGTTGAAAGTTATCGATTTTCCCGAAAAGCTAGTAAGTAATGAAGAGTTTAGAATCTCGTAGACCAGAAATGGCTATCCAATCCACTCTTGTTGGTGTTATTCTCTGATGTGGTTATTTATGTCCATTTTAATACTAGCCCTAATAATAATAATATCCCACATACGGTTCTAAAGCACGTGCTAATTTTCACAGTTAACTTTCTTAAAATTCACTTTCGCAGGTTCGGCCAGTTCTTTGGTATTTTCTTTTTATTTGCCAGTAATTTTACCCAATTACGGCTAAGTCGCTGACGACAGTTAGTGTCGTTACATGCGACATTCAATTTGTGCGGTGAATCCAGCCGTGCCGACACCACGTCGCCAAAGTAATTTTGAAAAAATAAACAGTTAAAAGTACACACACACACACACACACACACACATATACAGTCTGATTTTATATACACAACGGGCTCATTGTGAGAATAAAATCAGCTATTTGCTAAGTGCTTAGTTTGAACCATTTTAGGACCGTCCGTCGGGGACGCAAGATACGAGTAGTTTCAATGTCGGATCAAGGGGTTGAAAAGTTAAGAAGAAGCGGTAGAGGGCCATTACTATAATCCTACTAATATTACAAACGCGAAAGTATGTAAGTATGGATGGATGTTTGTTACTCTTTCACGTAAAAACTACTGAATGGATTTTAATGAAACTTTACAATAATATAGCTTAGGTATACATCAGAATAACACATAGGCTACAATTTATAAAGATATTGTGTATATAAGCTACTCGAATTACTAATCCTGCGCAGATGAAGTCGCGGGCACCAGCTAGTTTACTATACTAGGTAAATTTCAGTGCTCATAGTTGCCTAGCTTTAGAAGGAAGTAACACGTAAGTCAATTGCACTCTTTTGTCTGTAGGCATCAGTGCGAGTAACTTCATTGAATAAACTTCAATTGTTCCGAGAGTACAATACAAGGACTTAATGAGATTGGAAAACAAATGTGTTTTTTGGATTGCTTTCCACTAATATTGCAAATTTTAATTTTTTTTACTCCAAAATTAAGTACATGTCTACGTGAGAACATCATCAATAATGATAGCTAAGAAGATAAGCTATCAATAATTTGTTCTTTGTTTATTTATTTTCATTTATTTTGCCACGTATTGTGCATTTTAGGCCTTGCCCAAGATATTCATCTACAATTTAGATATGGAAATTACACTCCCCAAGGAACCTACATGCCGAATTTCAGCTCTCTACGACCTATATGTCTGTGGGGTCAGTTCATGCTTGCAAGGCCGTTTAAAAATAATGATTAGCTTTAAATATATTACTAAGTCAAACCTCATCATGTTCTTATTGACATGTATTAATGAACTCTTTTATACATGATGTATTTTATTATTTATTGACATTTTGAGACTGTCGACATCTATGGAATTTATATTTATTTGACAATGGAGGCCATCTCCATATACTTATATGTTTTTTTCTGGTCCCTTGGAGACTGTACATCTCTAAGACTATACATCCCTTTAATGTTATTTTAGTACGTTAGGTACGTACTAAAATAACATTAAAGGGATGTATAGTCTTAGAGATGTATATTTACTACTATGTATATTTTATATATGTAATGTAAATTTTGTAAGTATGTATGTGGAAAATTTGAAAAAAGGCCTTCTGCTTGAGTTTATTGCGGCGCTTCCTCTCAAGCAATGGCTCTAGGAAGCGCTGGTAAATTCTTTTTCTGACGTTTAAAAGTGCCCCTATGTGGCCAATTTGCTGAATTAATGATTGAATTTGAAAAAATATATAGTTTCGGATGTGAGTTGTCGTCGCATCAGTCAATAATGGAAGAGTTTAGTAAGGTAAATATATTGGTCGATAGTGATTGATTGATTTACCAAATGGTGCTTAGTCTCATATGAATATTAAAATCTCCTAATAAATCAATGATTTTAATCATGCAATTACTTGTCGAGAAAAGGAACGAAAGTGTGCATAGAGAAAAATACCGGATACCTAGAAGTTTTGCGTAATTCCCTCGAGCATTTTTATAGACGTCAGATCCGGATCTAATGCATACCTTACCTAGCTAAGAAGTCTGAAGCCTTTGCGATCTTTGCCAATTGATATTAAGCTCTCTTTATAAATGTAACTAGGTTTAATAGACTGTACCTACCTAATCTCTTAAAAAACATGTCAAACTACTTCGCAAGGAAATACTCGAATAGAAATGGTATCTGTCATTAAAATACCCGCGTGCACACTGTTATAGAACCTGTTACATTTACATAGCACATATGTACAGGAGTAGATAATTATTACGCAAGACAATGAGAAAGTTTCGTTGATAAAACTTGATTTAGTTGGTTTGCTAATTAAATCGAAGTTAACGCCTGCATTTTATTGCGTAGATAAGAATCGTATTGCAAAAGTTATTTACGTTTATAGCTCCAATGCCCAGCTCCTAGTAAAGACAGGTTTCTTATAATGTATGATCCACACAAATTTATAGAGAAACTAGCTTCTGCCCGCGACTTCGCCCGCGTGGAATTCGGTTATCGCGTTCCCGTGGGAACTATGCGATTTTCCGGGATAAAAAGAATGTCCTTTCCCGGGACCCCGACTACCATGCCAAATTTCATCTCAATCGGTCCAGCGATTGAAGCGTGAAGAGGTTACAGACAGACAGACAGACAGAGTTACTTTCGCATTTATACTATATAATATGGATGTAAAGGTAAATTAGTGATAGATCATATAAATTTGGCTATTGTGATGAAAAAAGTGATAACTGAGTTTTGTAATATGGATTTTTTTATACTGATGACCATCGCTAAAACTTTTTTACACTTAAACATATTTAAAGAAAAAAAAACTGCAATTCTGTGACTCAGCTAGTACGAGTATTAAGTTAAAATTCAAACCCGACATACCCTTGTTTGATAAACACGCTACAGCACGACACAACTTAGAAGGCGCGCGGCGAAGCACTTAAGCCGTTGACGCAGAGTCTACTTTTGCTTTCACGCGCCTTCTAAGTTGTGTAAACCTGTACGTACCTAAGCATATGAAACTGTTATGGGAAAAAGAGATCGATACGTTTGATTACTGAAATGGCAATATGCTTCATGAGAAGCAAACGTTTGTGTCGTTTCTAAAGTCCATCTACATCTTCTTGGCCGGTATTAATCAAAATCAAATCAAATCAAAATGTGTTTATTTGGCAAAGAAAATTATTACAATCTTTCATGCAAAAAAACCTCGTGAAGGTCGCGGGAAACCGGTGGAAGCAAGTAGCACAGGACCGGTCTGAGTGGCGAGCCTTGGGGGAGGCCTATGTCCAGCAGTGGACGTCTTTCGGCTGAAATGATGATGATGATGATGCAAAAAAAAAAGCAGAAACAGAAAACAAAAATTCCAATCTTAACTAAGGAAATTTGCCAAAAAGATCTCCACTCAGTTCGGTGTCTAAAATGAAAAATTTCGTTCGGGACGCTGATTTTC
Organism: Aethes cnicana; assembly: GCA_963971205.1. NCBI lineage: Eukaryota > Metazoa > Arthropoda > Insecta > Lepidoptera > Tortricidae > Aethes > Aethes cnicana. The sequence goes on from OZ020292.1 coordinate 5,674,505, forward strand.
AGTGAAGCCGAAATAAAAATACATAAAATAATAAATAAACAAATAATAATAAATGACGAAGAGAGATGGCTTTTAGTTTGTGTGGATAGATATTGGTATTTAAGGGAATAGAAGTGTTCATAAATAGAAAGACTTTATATTAGTCACCTGAATGGCCTAGTCTGTTGGTGACTGGTGAAGTGACGACGAATTTGTTGGCAGAAAAATTTAGTTGAAATCTAAACTACTGGTTATCTAAGAAGTACCTCATCGTCATCATCCTTTCAGCCGAAAGACGTCCACTGCTGGACATAGGCCTCACCCAAGGCGTGCCACTCAGACCGGTTCTGTGGCACTCGCATCCACCGCGTTCCCGCGACCTTTACAAGGTCGTCACTCTATATTGTTGGAGGCCTACCGACAGATCGTCTACCAGTAGGCCTCCTCTAAGTACCTACCTAGGTATTATTAACACAAACACACGAGGCCAGCAATATTTGCTCTTCTCGAAATACCGTTACAGTGGCACAACAAGAGTGCTAACAGCCGTAAGGCTTGACAGTTAAGTAAGCGTATGACTACACGAATAGGTGGTACTCATTTGAAGCTAACCATTCACTTCCCTTCTCGTTATGTCTAAAACGTTAGGCTGAATTGTTAATGACAGTTGCCAATACGTTGTACTTAGAGATCTTCTACTATCTAAAGTACCGCGCCTTCACATTTCAACACGCTTCAATGTACCTATTTAAAAAGCACCACCAACACTCTCAACACATGTGTGGGTGCTGAGACAGCCATCAACCGCATAGTTGATGGTGAGAGGTTGAGAGTGTTGTTGGTGCTTTTTAAATAATAATAAAAAATTGAAACCTTTTGAAATGTGAAGGCGCGGAACTTTAGATAATAGAAGATCTCTACATATCTTTAAAAGCTTATTAATTCTATAATTACTACTTATACTAATTATAAGTGTGTAGAAGTCACATGACCGTATGTATGTTAATATGTCCGGTTTGAACTCGTGAAGTACTGTTCAGATTGAAAATTCGAGACATGGGTCGATTATAACACACATCAACAGTATACTCGTATAGCTACTTTTTGACCCGAAAAAATGCACAGTTCCCACGAGAACGCTCCATCCCAATTCCTCATCTTGCTTATAGGAATATGTTGTATCACGCACTGTTTCCAATAGAGCCCCTGGCCCAATGGGTCCCTGTCCATAAGAGAAATTTAATGAAATAATGTCAGGTATGTAGTTTGATGTTTTTTTTATTCATCGAAACGATACCCGAACAGAAGAATAAGTCATCAGAAATCATAACACATTGAAGTCAATTTAACGACACATTGTCTTCGGCATCGTGTTGAACAGTCTGTTACAAAAAAAGAAATCATTACTGAACCTTATTACAATGGCTTAAAGATGACAAGATGGTGATTGACTGAACAATGTAGCTCTGATAACCGCGTGTAGTATAACAAACAGTAGGTCACCGTGTGACACGACTGAGAAAAAAACACCCCATTTAAAGGATGTTTTAGTAAACAATGTTAACCTTCCCATGAAATTGGCTAATTAGCCAGCCAATAATGGCCTTTTTTCTAACACTGGTGAACCTTTGTTAAGTCTGTGCGTGACGTTTTTTGCACCTAATTTAATGACTGTTCGAATAACTGTGCTACTTCTTATTTAAACCAGCTTCTGCCCGGGACTCGATCTCGTGGAAAGCGTTTCCGCGGGTGGCGTTCCTGCGTTTTTCCGGGATAAAAAATGGCCATGTCCTTCCACTTAAATCGGTCCAGCGGTTTAAGCGTGAAGAGGTAACAGACAGATAGACAGAGATACTTTCGCATTAAATAATATTAGTTTGGATGGAGCTAAATGTTATGAATACATTTCCTCCCTTTTACTTATTTAATTAGTAAAGCAACATTTTTACTGTGTATTCGAGCGCTTGGGTCCCACGTAACCACTCCAGAAATTGCGAAAGCGATGGATGTTTGGGTCTTTGATTGAAAAAAATCTGAATTAATTCGTGTATACAATATTTCAGGCAATTTATTTTTATTTATAAATCCATAGACGCAATCTGTAACGATATAAGTAAATCCACATTTCACCAAGTCCCAAAATGAGTTGTCTGCGCAACAGTGTTCCAAGTTTGAACGGTTCGCTGTCACTTTCGCGCGCACTGCGTCAGCTGAGCACGGCCGAGAGGAATGTGGGCATTGCGAAAATTATGCGCATGAGTTTCCTTACGTGTGCTGATCACAGGGCCGGATTTGGAGGCCTAGAGGCCCTGGGGTGACAAATGAACGGGAGTCACAAATAACTTTCTGTATGGATAGGACTCTTTTTTCAGTCAAACGCTTTTTTTTTTCTATTACGGGGACCCTTTTTTAAGGCTACGGAATGGTAGCTCTGTACGTAAGACTACTCCAAATGCGGCCCTGGTTGGGAGTCTGATTAGAATTCTGAGCTATGCAATAGTAGGTAAGTTAATGAGATAGTTGTGTTCACTCCTCATATACTTAGATACTTTATCAGGTTATTAGTGTTCAACACTACAAGAATGCTTTAATAATGTAATTACTCACGCAGATCATACGTATGTAATCTATATTAAGTATTCTACTACTACTACTACAGCTTATTTGCGTCCTACTGCTGGGCACAGGCCTCCCCTCATCATGAGAGGGTTTGGGCTATAGTCCCCACGCGGGCCCAGTGCGGATTGGGGACTTCACACACATCTTTGAATTACTTCGCAGATGCGTGCAGATTTCCTCACGATGTTTTCCTTCACCGAAAAGCTCATGGTAAATTCAAATTGAATTTCGCACGTAAGTAAACTTAGAGGTGCGAGCCGGAATCGAACCCCCGACCCTCAGCATGAGAGGCGGTAGATCGAACCACTAGGCCACCACGGCTCCTATTAAGTATTCACAATTCTCAAATAATGATGTAGGTATACATATATTATTCTGAAGCTCTCTGGTGTGGCTCTGCTATTGACATTTTTTTACTTATTTTTTAAACTCTAACTTAAGAAGAAGGTTTTTTAGTCCGTTTGTTAATTGGCAATTTGTGAAAAATTATAAAATGTAAGTAAAACAGTCTGTATTTCAGATTTTTATACTTTCTCCCATACAAAAAGACTTCAATGCGTCTCTCTTTGAAAAAGGCTCCGAAATGAATAAACCTTGACTTTACAAAGCGTAATCTACTACTACCTACTACTACTACTACAGCCTATTTGCGTCCCACTGCTGGGCACAGGCCTCCCCTCATCATGAGAGGGTTTGGGCTATAGTCCCCACGCGGGCCCAGTGCGGATTGGGGACTTCACACACATCTTTGAATTACTTCGCAGATGCGTGCAGGTTTCCTCACGATGTTTTCCTTCACCGAAAAGCGCAGTGGTTAATTCAAATTTTTCAAGCGTAATCTATTGTAACAAAATTGTATTTCACTTTCTGAAACTGAGCTTTTATTCTTGTAGGTAATACTTTGTAATTTCTCATTTCCTGTTTTAATATAGCAAGAAACTTGTAAAAAATCTATCCACATTCTAGATTCCCTATGTTGTTCTATTGTTTGTTGATAGCCTTTTAATTATCGTGATCATCATCTTGGTTAAAAAGTAACGCTAATATTATTGCCATAAAGGTAATAATGTAGCGTGAATGAAAATTACTGATTATATCCACGCCTGATTGCCCAGATTAGGGTGCATGTATCAAACGTTCGTTGGTAAATAAATAATATTTTCTTATCCTTTAAACGCGCTAAACTTGTATATTTCTTAATTTCTTTATTATTATTTATTTAAACATTCGATTTCAGAAACGATTCTAAAGAATTTGACGCAATTTGGAATATTCTGGATAGGTCTCATCTATCTGGGAATACTCGGTTTTAGCTCTTTCACCCGAGCAAAACTCGGTCACCCAGGTATCTTTATATGTCTTTATATGAAACTATGAAACAAAGATTTCAACATTGATTTCCATGGTAAATCGTGGTTTGAAGTATTATAGTATACCAGCTTCTGCCCACGACTTCGTCCGTGTGGAATTCGGCAGTAGTGTTCCCGCGGGAACTATGCGTTTTTTCGGGATAAAAAGTAGTCTATATGTTGACCAGTGTTATAAACTACCTCCATACCAAATTTTATTTCAATCGGATCAGTGGTTTTCGAATAAAATCTGGATATACATACATACATACCAACAATTTTTCTAAAAATCGTTTTTGTTGTGTTCAGTAATCGTTTAATAGGCCCCTCGAAATAATAGTTTTTATTTTTATTTTCAAGATACAGACGCGACTTCTTCTACAGACTTATTAATGATTATAGATTAATGATCTTTGAAGTTTTCTACCTTACACTTATAACATTCTACTATTTCACAAAACTTTAAAATAGAAGACGGTATACTAATTATTATATTCAACGGCCGTTATGAAGTAAAACCGGACACATCACAATAGGGATGACGAAATCAGGGTGAAGAAATCGAAATTCTAATAAAAAAATATTAGACACGTATTTTTTGTTTTATCAAATTAATAAAGAATGACTAAGTTAAAACGCTTTAAAGTTGGAGAGTGGGGGCCAACTACGTCACCGTTAGGTATAAATCGTACCTAACCGTGACGTCACGCGACATTTCAACTCAATATATCCCCGTATAAGTTTGATTACGTGGAAAAAGAAAAAATACGTGTCCAATACTTTTCAATAATCTTCCTCATAGACTAAGGAAGAAAAATTGTCGTCATCCCTATTAGTTACGAAGTTTCAAAATTTTGATAATGTCAACAAATTCAAGAGTTGTTGTTCTTAACTTAAAATTTTACAATCTTTACCTAATTGCTATTATTATGAATGTAATTAATTAGTTTCTCTGGGCATCATTTAAAGATTTTACTTTTTTCTGCAATATGATCGACTTATGCTCTATAATTAGATAGTGCTAATAGATTCAAGTCTTATAATTATCTGTAATCTATGATTAAATCGGGTTTCACCTCGCTTGATAGCTTTCCTAGAGCTTGGGGTTCCTGTAAGATCGTTATAGGTGTTATTACTTTATTAGTTTTATAATAGCAATTGTTACGAACTCTTTCTTTAATATTTCAAAATTGCTGTGCATTCGATGCATACGACTTTGATTACCTGTCTAGGTTCATTGTTTTTCAGTGCTTCTTGTCATATAGGTGATTTTTCTTATGTAAATATTCCCATTTGATTATATTAAAGCAAATAAGGTAAACTATAACATTTTCTTTACATTCCCATACAGTCCTCATCTCGTCCTTTTCAGCAATGAAAATAGTAAGTAACTTAATTTCACACATAATTTCGGGAAATCCTTTCTTAATGCTCCCCTCCGTACTCTCCAAGCATGAATTTCCAGCTCTCTACGACCAGGAGTTTGGGCCTGTGCCTGTGCGTTGTCATCAGTCAGTCAATTAGTTAGGTACGTCACAGTCAGTCAGTCACTAATGGAAGAGTTATATATATATTGATAATAATGTTCTATGCTATTAGCACCTAGTTCTGAAATGAGCGGAATTAACCCACATTTTATTAAGGGGGACTCTTACGAGTAAGTCTTAGGAGTACGCTCCTTTCTCCATACAAATGTATTTACGTTTTATTTCGCAAACAACTTATCAGATTGGCACCAAATTTACAGGTAATAGTGGAGCAGAGATATTAGTGTCCGAAATACACTTTGATTGTAGTAAATTGAATAACAAAGAAACTGGGACCATTTTAGTTTCCTCCATACAAACTTATGTTTACCAATTTTGGACACTCACAATAATGATTTTATTATGTGGTACCTACCAAGTTTCGAGTCGATCGTTTATTAATTTGGGAATAAATGCGAATGCTTTTCAGTTGCGGCATGTCACATAGCCCGTAATATTTGTATGTTTTCTAAGAATGTCATTTGTATGTGCATGTCTGTTTTCTGAATAAACATTTTTTTATCTTTATCTTTAAACTACGTTTGTATGAAAAGTTGAAAAACGCCGTGCGTACAGGGGACTCTTAAAGTACCTTCTTCTTACAATCAATATATAAGTAAATTGAGTACCTACATATTAAAATTTATAATTATATTCTGCTGTAACACAGGCGCGGGCGTAGCGGTATAGTCGTCACTAGTTCACTACAAAATTGTTGAGTAAGAATTTTCATCGCCGCATTTCTATCCGCCTATGAGTCCTTCGTGATAAAACTGCAACAGTAATCAAAACGATTTTGATTTCTCAGCGAAAGTAATAAGGTTTCGTTTTCCACTAACATTATTAAGAGGTTAAACATAGTCAATAAGGCTGTGCAAACGCAATGCAAATGTCAGCCGAGCAGCATGTAGGAATGCGGGCGCCGTTCATCACTACTAAATAAAACTTTATATAACAGCCAATAAGATCCTGATTCCAATGCATCAGTGGAATCAACAGTACTTGCTATGAATGTCGTCACAGCAAATGAATCGATTACGACCTTTAAATCGGTGTTTTGAAGGTGTAGGTTGGGCGTAGAAGAAATTGACCTTTGTCTTTATAGAGCGTTGTGGCTTGTGGTACTAAGCATTTTTTGTACTGATTTGTGACTGTAACAGCAGATTTCCTCTTATTTTTCCCTAACGAAACGATATTCGCAATATGGGTGTTCACGGGGGCGACAAATTTGTCTCATTTCTGAGAAAAATCATTTTACTCATTTTCACCCGAGCAAAGATTGGTCAACCAGCTACTTATATTATCACTTCATACGTAGGTACAGTCAGCAGCAGAAGTAGATAAGCTGTCCAGGGGTTCAAAATGACCTACACACGACCTTATTCTTAAGACGTTAAGACTACTTTCCAGTCAAACGCACGTCGTTCAATAATTTCGTCAACCTCAAGCTTCACATTTCACGTAGGTAAGTACATTACGAAATAACCGGAATAATCAGTGTTCGCTGAAACCACGTTGTTTGCTGACTTTCTTCTAAATAACCGAAGACATTCCGTGCCCAAACCGCAGTGCGAATTGCTCAGCAGGCTTTTACTTTCGCCAATATTGATTTACTCAAGTAGGTACGTCATGTGGATGTACGCTTAACTTAATAGCACCAGGGGCTACATTCTTAAATAGGGATCTCCCTATTCCCTCACGCGTCAAGTTGAAATTTAAATCTAGCTGCTTAAAGTTCACGCGACGCGTGAGGGATCCTATAGGGAACAGGGAGATCCCTATTTTAAGACTTCGAATATAGCCCCAAGGGCTTTTCGAGATGGTACAAAGTGATAGGGAGCAGCCTATTACTACTACAGCCGTGTAGTAGCAAGTAACGGAGATATTTTAGAATAATGTTATATCTATGTGGCTTTTCAGTTTTCTTCACGCGCGTAGGTCGGTAGATTTTCACGTCACGTAAAAATCAACATTGAATCTATTAAAACACCCCTAGCGTGTTTGAAATTTTTATTTATGATTATTTAGTTGGTAAAAACAATCATTGGAAATAACCAGCATGAATAGAAACTATTTCAATGTAAATGAAATCAAACCAATTGAAAAAGCTATAATTGAGCAGAATAAATAAAGTGATGTCTCGATTTGTATGTAAATTCGCGGCAACTAGCGATGAGTCTATGGAGGGTTGAAGTAAAGGAGCGCAATCTTTATAGTTGCAAGAGTGGACACCAAATCGGGTAAGATTGGGGGCGCTGCGGTCGCCACTCCAGTCAAGCCACCTAGGCGGATTGTTTGCAGTAGCGCCATCAGATGGCGCTGCTGAGGCGAAAACGCAGCGAAAACGGTTGTGAGGAGAGTGTGTTTTGTTTTGTTACTTATCAAAACCGCTGAACACGTTTTCAACTGTTTCGCCATATAAGATTGCGCTCCTTACCAATACGAAAGTCCACCCTCCATAGATGAGTCTTCAACACCCAGACACAGATACCAAGATTTCGAAAATTAAAAAAAAAGCGCCACTTCATCATTTTGTCGATGGTCGTCGTCGTAGAGTGTGGGGCCGATCGAATGTCAATCGGTCAATGCCCTCTGTTTTGGCGGGAGAAACCCGTCGCACGACTTTTTTGTGTATTTTACTTTCTCGTGGCCTGAAATGTTGGAAGCTTGGGAACACACCTTTTATAATAAATCAGAGTACCTACTAAATTGAAAAGATGTTTGTAGATGATATCTGCAATAACCATTGTCGAGTTAAAATTAAGCACTTTCTTCCTTGTCTAAGTTAGAGATCATATCGATAACTACGCTGCTGGTAACTTTTTTTAGGTCTTATAAATAAAGATAATGCTATAAGAAGCTTTAGCGAAAGTTTTTAGCTATAAAGAAACAAATAAAAATAAATTAATGTTGACATGAAAAACCTTTTAATTGTTGTGTAGGTATAAAGAGTATCTAATTGCGGGCAATAAACACATACCGTTGTGTGAACCATACGGAAAGTTAATAAAACTCCTTATTATGACGATATACCTACAAACAAATTCCACAAAATATAAGTATGTACTCAAATTGGGAGGTATATTTTTTGTATTTATTTATTCGTATCGCATATGAATCGCTGAATCTTTTAATTATTACTTAGGTACTTATAAAAAAAATTCAAGAACAATATCCATGTCCGCTCCCGAAGAAATTTCGGGAAAACCTCCCCGACAAGCTCAAGGAAACTTCATGTCAAATTTCAGCTTCCTACCAGTGGTTTCGGCGGTACATTGTCCTCAATCAGTCAATCAGTAAAAGAATAAGGTCGTTGAAGATCTAACTATACCTACGTGTGTGTGTGTGTGTTTTTTTAACTCACTAGATCGTGTTGTTTTTGTAAAGTTTGTAAAGCAAAGTGGCGGTCGTCACTTTGCTTTACTGTGAGTACCTATAATAGTTAGGGGTCGTTTAATACCTACACTTTGAATTCGAATACGAATCATAGGTACAATCCAATTGAAATGCTTTTAGGCCAATACCCACTATTGGGTATCGGGTGGTATCGGCCTAAAAGTTATCCGGCAATGTTTGGTTAAAACATGTGAATTGAAAGAACAGTCTGACTGAGTTTTTAGCCCGTCAAACCAATGCAATGCATAAACCTATAAATAGGTGCACGGGGACCGGTTTTCCAGGAAACGCCCAGCGGAGGCTTTGATATCGCCGGGTTCATTCAAAGCTGTGCTGACGGGAAGCTCTTTGTTGAAGCTGTTATGTACAGATATACCTAGAGGTAGTTGTAAGATTGTGTGCGTGTCTGTAGTTGTGGGCGTGCGTCATTTTGTAACCGTCAAACAGTCTAAGTTTAGGTATATTCCATTGGAAGAACTGCTCGTTTTATTGTCGACTATTGTGTTCCATTTAAAAAACAGGGCAAATGGAAGTCTTCAAGCAATAACTTTCAATCCCATGTAGATTTCGTAGGACCGGTCTGCGTAGCATAATTATCTCCTGTCTAGCACAGGCTCTAATCAAAATGGTATCTAGGTATGTTTAAATTTGAACGGAGCAAAAAATGTACTCTTATTTAGGAATATACATAGGTATGCACCGATTTGAATAGTTCTCCTGGAGAGACCTATATTCAGCAGAGGACTTCTTTTGGACGACTCACATGATAGGAATTCCGTGTAGGTTCCGATCCCAAGAAAATTAGTATACATATGCAGGATATGTCGCTATAAATATACCTAAATGTAGCTTTCTACTAGTGAACGAATTTTTTAAATCGGCTTAGGGGTTCCAGAGACAACTTCCTACAAACTTAAAACTTTTTTTACCTTTTTTTACTTTACCACTTTATAATATACCTACTTAAGTACATACTATAATAAACAATATTATAAAAAGGAGTGCTATAAAATCTTGGCTTTGCAGTCCGGTAAAAACAGCTTTGATCGAGCGTCGAATGTTTTTTCTTACAAGTCCTTAGATCGAAATATGATTACGAAATAAATGTGACAACTTGTCGATACGCCAGTCTACGACCTGAACTATAGTTTGGCGCTCTCGTTCTCGCCAGCTGATTGCGTGAAAGCCTGTTGAATTGTAACCTTGAATGGTGGTCGCTGGTCGCGTCACGGCGAGCGGTCGGTGGCCTACAAACGTCATATCGAACTGTATTCGATAAATAGCGGTTTGATAGTGTTTGACTTAAGTACTTACCTATATAGAAACGCACAGATACACAGACGCTTTATAGTGAAACTTATAACAGCCCTCCTCATCGTGGATTAAAAACAACGGTATGCAATAACTCACCCGAGAGATATTGTCTACCTACTTTAAAACATGTTCCGACATTACACTTCAACGTGCTTTATATTCATTGAATCGACAAAATCTCATGATAATATTGTCGTACTTCCACAACCACAACAATCTATTTACGTCCCACGAGAGGGTTTGGGCTGTAGTCCCCACGCGGGCCCAGTGCAGATATGGGGATTAACTAGGTATATTGTCGTACAAATTCACCGATATGTGGATCAGTGAATTTGTAGGTATGTGATGTAATTTTAAATATTAATGGATTGTTTTATCTACTTCGATAAGAAATTATCGATTATAGATTAATAATTAACATAGTGACCATCTTGTAGAACTATATACAGATCTCAATGTTCACTACAAAAGCTACTAGAACTCAAATAGTAAACGAAGTGATATTGAGGTATCTGGCCTAGCGTCCTCTCTATGGAATGCTGGCTCTTGCCTTGAGACGCCTGCCTAGCCACTATTTAAACCGGAATATTCTCATTAAGCAGTATCTAGCTTAGTTTAGTGTCGATTGTATACTTTCCCACGGGATGAATGTGGGAGTGTCACAAGGCTCCCGATAAAGATTTATTAATAATCTCGCTGACCCTTTTCTTCCCGCCGCGTGGGAATTTCAGAAAATCCTCTCTACACTCCCCAAAGAACTAAACTACATGCCAAATATCGGCTTTCTACGACTGGTAGTTTCGGATACGTGTTGTCGTCGCCGTCAGTCAGTAGAGATTTTCTACTATCTAAAGACCCGCGCCTCCACATTTCAAAACGCTTCAATGTATTTAAAAAGCACCACCAACACTCCCAACACATGCTGAGACATCCATCAAATATGCGTTGAGAGTATTGGTGGTGCTTTTTAAATAATAATAATAAAAAAGCCTTTTGAAATGTGAAGGCGCGGGACTTTAGATAGTAGAAGATCTCTAAGCGAAAGAGTTTAAATATTGATTGATGATGATGATTGATAAGTGACTGCAGTCAGTCAGAAACGGTAGGGTTTTATATAGATGTATTTGTATGTAGAGATTATCGTGATCTTCCACAATTGCGCCCGCGCACGCACATCACGATGCCCAATGAAAATGACGCCATGCCATCAATATTCAGCGGCGCCGCAATCATCCGTTACCTTACACTGTTGATTAACCTTTTTCCAAACGGATACGCTGGTTACTGCAAGCAAATGCTGACATAATTTTCACAAATAGCTACAGGACTTATTGGATTCCATACATTCCTTTGTATGTAGATAATGTGGATTTCGCATATCCTAATTATGGATGCAGTCTTCCAATTTTTGGGAGTTACTCGTAAGATACAATTCCAAGAAGCGCATTATCAATTCCGTGCGTTCACGTTTACGATTAGCCTGGGCGGGGTCAACTATCTCACTTTATGCGTTGAACGACGTTTGTACTATGGGATTTACTGACTCACTTAGCAGTCACTTTTGATGCCCCGAATAACAGGTTTATCCGAGAAACGATAGGGAAATCTCCCTATCGCTTCTCGGATTCTAAAGCGCATGGAAAAGGAATCCCCTTTTCCGTGCGCTTTAGAATCACTTTGTGCGACGCCCTGTAATAACTATATTATAGCAGAATACAACTTAGAAGGCGCGCGGCGAAGCACTTAAGCCGTTGACGCAGAGTCTGTTATGCTTAATCCGCGCGCCTTCTAAGTTGTGTCGTGCTATACCTGGTACAATCATAAAGGGTCAAGATGCTGAGTGAATGTTTATTTATACATCGTACTAAAATACAAGCTGTTGTTTTCTCGAGTGGTGAATGACAAATGAATGAAATCATTCATTGTTCATTAACACAATAGATAGACTAACTGAGAGACTATATTAAGTTTCTGACAAAGTGAAGTGATATAAGTATAGTCAGTTAAATATGACCTTTACTTCATGTTTCTCATTATTTTGACACCAATATTGTTTGATAAACTTCACTTATTTTATGAAATTAATAAGAGAGATGTCATAAGAATCGAGTGATCCTAGTCGACCATGAGTAGACCTAGGTCAGTAATTGTCGTGTAGTAAGTGTGTGTAATGTAGATACGTAGTTTTAATTCACCTATTTAGGTAAAACCTAATTTCATTTTTACATTCTCTACTCCTATTATAATGTCATTATTTGATTCGATTTCGTTCATCGATTGCAGGGTTCTCAGATAACTTTTATTGCCTATGCTAGGGCTGATACAGGGTCGATCCGCATGGCCAACACCATTTTAGCTACTTGGACTGTTATTTTCCGGTAATGGGGTAAGAGAGATGGTGAGCTTACCAGCATAGAGACATTCAATCTTGGTAGGTACTCAGGATTATTATTATTAGGAGCCTCTTTTGTTCCACTGCTGAGCAAATGCCTCCCCCATCCTTTCCACAGATCCCGAATATCAGCAGCTCCTGACCGGCTCGTCAAAAAGGAGTCCAACTCATCTCGCCATCGTCTTCGCGGTCTGTTTCGTCTCCGCCTGGAGTTACTGGGCTCCCACACTGTGGTCGCTTTGGCTCACAACTCGCTCGGTATGCGGCAGACATGACCAACCGAGTCCCACTTCAGTTTGGCCGCCTTCAGAGCCACATTTGTAATTTGAGTCGTGGAGCGAAGGTGGTGTGTTAGGGTTGTGGTGTGGTGTCTTCGTTTCATCATCATCATCATCATTTCAGCCGAAAGACGTCCACTGCTGGACATAGACCTCCCCCAAGGCTCGCCACTCAGACCGGTCCTGTGCTACTTGCTTCCACCGGTTTCCCGCAACCTTCACGAGGTCGTCGCTCCATCTTGTTGGAGGCCTACCGACAGCTCGTCTCCCGGTTCGCGGGCGCCACTCGAGAACTTTCCGGCCCCAACGGCGGCCGGTGTCTTCGTTTGCCATAAGAAAAAGAAAAACCTACGGGATGGAATTCGGCCAAGCCCAAATTCTCCAATCACATTGTATCAGTCACGTCGGGAATGAATCGCGGAGCGCTCCCACGGCGTGAGCATGCACTATTCATGGCCGCCGGCATTGCGATGCCAGGGGAATGAGGAAGCAAGTAAACGACAGCTTGGCAAAAAACTTCTAAGTAGGAAGCGGAACTAATATTTGCAACACCCAGTTTGGGCGGTTCGTCTCCGTTCATTTCGTTAGTTTCAAGTAGGTTTTTTTAACACTATCAAATTCCTCATATTTTTAACACACTTTTATTAGGTTGACCTGTATGTAACTATGTAATGGATCTTGCAAGTTAAATTTGACCCTCTTTCCGATTGAACTGAAATTTTGCACGAATATGTAAATCGCGTGACAATGCAATATTATGATAACGTGGAGCTGATCTGATGATGGAGCTGGAAGGTGGCCATAGGAATTCCGTCATTAATCTACATAAAGCCATCGAATTTGGGCTCGTTTGATCCGTCTTGAAGGATTTACAAAGAAAAGTACAGTCAGCAATAAAAGCGTGTCCCAAAAAATTAATTTTTGAAAAAACTTATTAACGGTAATGGCGTCCCAAACCAAGCACAAATAACATGGCTGATGTGATTTTATTTTATTTGGAATGTAATTATAAATCCGAATTCTAGATGAAGCAAAACTGTCTCAGGAAACATTTGATCTTTTGTAACGAAAAACAATTTGGCATATAGGAACTCTGTAACTTTTGATTCTGTGCAAGCATCGTCGCTGATCGTTTCCTGGGACATCCACTTTCTCTGGACTATAAATTATCACATTTTACTTATATAAATGCTTATTTTACAGTACCTACTATACGGACATACAACGTATAAGACGACCAATTATCATAATTTTCTAGAAGCCTTTTAAATGAAACGGGCTCATTCAAATCGATACGTGACCTGCGTGTAAGCATAGAAATGTCACGCGCGACGCAAACACATACCTAGACTGTTTGGTTAGCTGCTCAGTAGAAAGCATTGCTCTTATTAGCTGTCAATATTATCTAAGTATGAACGGTTCATCGAACTTTAATTAGGAGACATTATTTAGATAAAACCAAAATACACATGTGAGGAATTTTATAGCTCAGAATTTCCTCTAAATTAATACGAATGATTTAGTTTTCAGAGATTTTTTGTTAATTGATATGGAGATTTGAGAATGATACTAAGCAGTAAAACCACTTCGCTTTGTACATTTCCCTGTCTCTCCCGAATATAAGCAAATTGAATAAAACAATTTAAATAAAAAACTTGGTACGTTTACAAACAAACATTTTGTCTTTACCGTTAAAGGAAATTCTCCCAGAGAACCGTAAAGCCAAGTAAAATACCAGACAACACGATGATTCCGAGATGAGATGTTTATATTGTTTATACCGAAGTGGTGGAAGTGTTAATTAGAGATTATACTCACATTAGCAGACGCAATTAAGTGAGCATGCGATTAGGTGGATCTATCATGCGCACGCAACGTTTAAGCGCCTGGAAATGTTTGCAATCATTACGTTTTGGTTGAACGATTGAATTTTAATTATGTGATTTACCTAAGGACAAAGCCAGAACTTACTTTACTATTGGACATAGATTTTTTCAATTCTTACCACATTTGAATCATGACGATCACGATCCTCGCAATGTTTTCTACCAACCAAACATAATATGTATACATTCTTACACAAGTCATCGCTCCAGGGCGGGCGGGCCTACAGGGCGATTAAAAATTCTCTTAACGAATGGTGGTCTCCTATTGTCTCCATCGTAACTATTGCTATTTTATTACATTGTTAGAAATCAAGGCCTGTGATCTATTTATTACTACTATTTACAAATAAGTACGTACAGGTAAAGTAAGGCTAAATATCCCAAACGCCATTTTACGATGTTTACATTACACGCAATAACACTTCCAAAATACGGTAATTTATCCTCGTAACCAGTGAGATGTTAATAAAACAACGGATGCCATGACGGGTTTATTTGACAACTGAAAAACTGCAGACTGCAGCGACGTTTCCACAGATACCACAATAACTTTACCTTTTTTGCGCTGAATCGAATGAGACCATAACCATACTTATGCGATGAATATTTTGCGAGGTAAGCGTTAAAAAAATGTGTATATGAATATCCTTCGTAGGTACGGCAACGCCGCTAGCCGCTTATTTCGCTAAAATTCCCGGAACGTTCAGAGAAAGTAAGTTTGTTAAATGTCAGCACGATTGCGTCGAACTTTGGGAATCGCGAAAGGCCGTTTTCTCACCCAGATTTGTTTACTTCCTGAACGATCATTTGCTAAGGTAAGGTAACGGCACCGGTCAATGGACATAGCTCCAGTGATGGATACTCCAACTCTCATTACGTTACTAGTCTTATTGGTTTAGATTAGGCACTTCAAGCGAATTAAGTACATGTGTATTATCCTTCTTTAATCATAATTATTACGTTTCAAATAGCTTCAGCTCGCGACGTCGTCCGCGTGGAATGGGGACTATCGTTTCTTTGCTCACCAGTTGGCGCCACTGTAGACTAAGGTCCAGAGGTATAGCTGTCAAAGGCGACTCTATAAGATCGGCGCCGAAACTAAGTTTTCAATCTTGAATCTCATTAAGTTTATTAATTATAAATAACTATCATCATATCGAGCAGCTATGCCGCAATGTTGTGCAGCTCCGTTTTGTTTGGAAAAAAGATTTTTTTTGCAAAGCGTTTACATTCATAGCCAAATAATCCATATTGGCGGTAATTTCACGAAGGAGATCACTATTCAACAGGTAAATTAAAGAAATTATGATTTATATCACGAAGCCCGCCAAAAACCAGTGAAAACTGAATGTTATTGGACCTCACGCGACACTAGCGCCTCTAGTGGCAAATTCACACGCGATAGCCCCCATTCGAACTGTTTTTTTCTGGGATAAAAAGTAGCCTATGTAATTTCCCGGAACCTCCATATCAAATTTCATCTCACTCGGTCCAACGTTTAAGCGTGAAGAGGTTAACATATTTAGTTACTTTCGCTTTTAATATTAGTATGGAACCATTTTTTTCTGTGAAAAATTTAGAAACTTACTTAGCAAATTTTTAATTGGTATCGAAAACGCTGTGAAGATACTTAGTTGCTTTAAATGTTGTTCAAACAATAAGTCCTTTTCGTAACTCATAGTAAAACGCAAGTTGAAAAAAAAAACGGACAGAGTCACTGGTTGCAGCCAGTTGTATAAAACTGCAGCGGTACCACAACCGGTTGTTGCTCCGACACCCACACACGATAATGTCAACGTCGGATATTTAACATAACTTCAAATTGCGTGGGAAACGAACGTTTGAAATCGCCGGTGAAATTTTATCTGTGCCAGGTGAGAACGGCGTTTAGAACGGCAGATGATTTACGTTTACGCCTTAGCCGTTGTCTTGTGACGTTGATCATAATTTATAATACTTACATATCTTTCGAAGCCGTTCGTGATAGCCTAGTGGTAAGCTCTCATGCAGAGGGTCGAAGGTTCGGATTCGGCTCTCATCTCTGAGTCGAGTCCACTTATTTATGTGCGAAATTCAATTAGTGCACACACTGCAAAGTAATTCAAGGATTGTTTGTGATGTTCCTAATCCGCACTGGTCCGCGCCCTCCGGTCCACGTGAGGTGATGAAATTAGCCCTTTGCCCAGCAACGGGACGTAAATATAAGCTGTTGTTTGTGATATTTCACTGGAATAATTTGCACATTGAACGTATTATAAATGTGAAAGTGTGTTTGTTTGTTTGTCCTTCCTTCATGTCGTAAGGACTGCACCAATTTGGATGTTTGGTATGGATATAGTTTGAGAACCTGGGAATAACATAGGATACTTTTTATCCCGATATTTCAACAGGAAAGGGTTTTCTGCGGGTCAAAATAATTCTATAAATATAATAATTCTATATGTATAGTATTGTGGTGTAGATTAGGTACGTAGATTCTAATTCTACGCGGAACGAAGTCCGCGGGAAACGACTAGTACGTCGATAAACCTTACTTTTCGCACTTAGGTACCATCATCATCATCATTTTGGCAACTGCTGGACATAGGCCTCCCCCAAGGCTCGCCACTCAGACCGGTCCTAACCTAACCTAAACCTAAATTCCTAACCTACCATGTATAGTGAAAATTGCTATATTTACATACGGCGTGGATAAGCCCCACTCGCATCTAATACGGGAGGCGTTTCGAGATTTGGTTCAACCGAATCCCGTCCTCTCCAGTGCACATGACACTGTACATACCATACTTATTACCATAAGAAACAAATATAATATTCAATGCTAGTATTACAATGTCAGCCAATATTCAAAACAATGTACATCTTTCAAATGTGTCCATGAAACGCAGCAGTTGCGTTACAAATGTCCTACTTGGCAACATTTTGTACATTCGGTATCGGCGAGTATGGACGCGGCATGCAAATTGCTGGTTTTACTTCGACAGCTTAAAATAGAAATGAAGTAAATTAATAGTTATTTGCGCAACAAGAGAGCAAAATTCTTTTTTGCTTCGAGTGCCATGTTTGAGTCCTGAGCTAGCGAAAGATTCTATAGTTTCTATAGTTGATTCTTATTTAGAATCTTGAGCTTAGCGAAGGACTCAAAGGCAGGAGAAACCTATTTACTTTATTCAGATGAAAGGAGATTACAAGTTTGATTAGATATTTAAGAATCCAGTTTTCAATTAACGCACATCCTTGTAAACTACTTAAATAATGAAAAAAAAATATGAAATACACAATTAAATATGTATACGAAAAAGTTAGGCATACCTATTATACTCCGTAAAAAGTACGAGATTACATAAAAACCAGGAAAATAAAACGTTTTCGATTCAATAAGGAAACTGCCATACATCTACGTCACCAACTGCGGCCAAGAGGTTGCATAACGCGTTACGTGTGTGCGCCTGAGTTGATTGGCGATATTATTGATGTCGTTACATGTCGAGTTACAGCTTACCGCGACTTGACAAACTTTCTTCTTAACCGCATTCTAATGAAAAGAAGAAAAAAATAATAATATTGTGATTATGATACATCCAATGCTTGTATACAGGCTGACTTTAAAGATGATCCGTCATAATATATACTCTTACCAAGAGTGCTTACGTTGGTCACTCTCGTGTAATCATTTTTCTTGAAACTTATCATCCTTTTGCAAAATTTATGGAAAATGTGATTTAACTGTTTCACAATAAGAAACTTTGGAAAATTGCTCATTACAAGGAATATTTTTTAAAGAAAGTACCTATCAAAGCGAGTTTGAAGACTATATATAGTCTTAAATAGATTTATGTAATTCTACAATATCACCCTGTAGTGAAACCAGCAAGTAAATTGTTCTAAACGACGAAAACAAGTAATAGCCCTCTCGCTAGGAATCGTGCGTCTAGCCGTGTAATACACTCAACAGCAATGAAAACGGGTCACTTGGTATGGAAAAATCCTTTAAAAAGTGACCCGTTTTCATAGCTGTTAAGAGCATATGAAACTTAAAACGGTTACGTCTTGTGGATGTGGAGCCATAATAAGATGAAATTGCAAGACAGACTTCTATTGCATACCCTATCCAGTCTAGCAAACAAGCGTTTTATTAGGAACAATCATCCTCTCATCGGTATTACGAATATTGTCAAAAATTTTATAAAAAAACCATTGATGGGGCTATAGTCGAAGTCTTGAATAGGGACGGGGAGATTCCCTATAGCATCGCTCACGCGTCACGGCGCTCAAGTTGAACTTTAAATCTAGCTGCTTAAAGTTCTGTCGCAACAACGCCGCGACGCATAAGCGATCCTATAGGGAATCTCCTTGTCCCTATTTAAGACTTCGAATATAGCCCAAGCATTTTATTAGGAACAATCATATCCTCTCATCGGTATTACGAATACTGTCTAAAATAAATAATGAACTGATTTCTTACTACCATTGCTGTAAGCTGTAAGGTAATGGCCCCAGTCATGGACACACTCAGTCCAGGCATGGAACAGGTCATCTGTGATTAAATGTCAACGCTATTGCTTATGACATAAGAGTCCGAGTGTCCATCACTGGAGCATAGTCCATGACTACCTTAAATCTTTCCTTACCTTATCGTTAATTGAAATCTTTTTTCAATGCAAATTAATGTCACCATAACGTCACCACCAATCCTCAAAAAAGTCATCTTGCTATATACTTGTAACAGGCTAAGCGCTGGAATAAATCACAGGACTAAATAGATTTGCAATTCATTGACGACAGGATTGGCTCAATTGGTAGTGACCCTACCCACTGTTCCGACGGCCGCGGGTTCGAATCCCGCTAGGGGCAAACTTTGTGTGATTAGCACGAATGTTTGTACCCGAGTCATGGATGTTTAGTATTTATATTTATGTATATATTTTTCTATGGTATTTACATCGTTGTCTAGCACACATAGTACAAGCTTAGCTGGGTTTGAGTCAATTTGTGTGATTTGTCCTAAGATATTTATTTTATTTATTTATTTACTAGTTGTGCCCCGCTCTATCTACCTTTGAAAACTGCATTTAAATCGGTTTAGTAGTTCCGGAGATTAACAAACAGACAGAAAGACAGACTCTGTTATAAATATCCCCAGCCAAGTTTTTTTCGAATATCTTCCATGTACAGACTTTATACTCTCTTTAGCTTTATTATAAGTATAGATAGATTTATTTGTTATAGTATACATAGAAGACAGAATGATGATGTCATCCTACCCATTTCTTATTTGTTCTCTTATATTTTCCAGGTGGAGACAGGTCGAGAAGAGCTGAAGAAGGAGCGAGAGATTATGCAGCTGGTGGCGGGGCTTCAACTCGGGCCCGACGAGTTGGAGCGGCGGGAGGTGCCCCCGCATCTCATCCGTGCCAGGCACGCTCCTAGGTGGGTCCACTAGAAATGGTACAATTACCCTACCACCCCGCTCGGGGCAGGTTATGGGTGCGCTGGAACTCGCACTCTTACTTTTTTTTATGTAAAAAGACCGATAAACATGCAGACGCCCCTGATGGTAAGTGGTGACTGCCGTCTATAGACATTTGTAACAGCAGAGGTATCACCAATGCGTTGCCGATCTCGAAAGGGGAGGAGGATGGGGGCGGCGTATGGGATAAGGAAGAATAGGGAACATGGGACTACACAAGATGGGATAGAAGGATAGGGAATAGGCCACCGGTCCTCTCACTCACCGCACGAAACGCAATAGCGAACTATTACTTCACGCCGATGTTCAGTGAGAGTATGGTACTTCCCCGGACGAACCGGCCCGATTCGAGCAATAACTTACTATTATTGCAAGACTACCACAAGTACTCAATTATTGGTCTGAAAAGTCATTACCTTTTCAAAACGTGGAGTATTGTTTTGATTTGCCCCTCCTATGTTGAAGCTGGAGCTGGATAGATATGCTCCTCAAGGGGCTTATGTTGGCTTATGGCGGTTGTATGCTATTCGCCGGTTGACAGTAAAAATCCCAGCGCACCCTAGTAACTAGAAATATAATTTTGTAACTGCGAATGCCTTAGTTTGGGTTCCAGAGAAAATCTCACCTCGCTTACACTTTACGGCGCACCAGGGCACTGTGGTGCATACTTTGGGAACCCCTGACCTACCTCATTTTGTGCAATGCTCGGATTTTCTGTAGCAGCGGTGGATTGGAACCTAGTTTCACGATTATCAAGAGCTCCCATTGTTATTAAAAAAATAGTGGTTGTCTGCCAAATAATTACATCCGTAGAATTCCGGTGAGCTTGCCACTAGTTCTGTATAATTATCAAACTCATTAATAAAGTTAATTACGTACACAACCTTCGATCAGATACTTTAATACAAACCATCACGAACAGGATAAAGATTGTTGGCAAATACCTTTTGCCTTCGAAATCGTTGCATACAATTTAATCTTATGCTCCACCGACCGTAGTAATTATCGAAATTGTTTTGTAAACAAATGAGCATTTATAAATGCGGTATATTAGCAACCGTCGATTCGTAAACGTGGAACGTGTGGAGGATTTATATAAGAGGGAAGAATAGTACTCGGCCGGTACGGTACTCTTCCATAAAAAAAATACAGTTTTTTATTTGCAATGATTTTTGCAAATTTAAAAAAAGGAAAACCTATAAACCTAGTATTTCATTGTGTCAATAACATACTTGCTTCCACCGGTGGAAGCAAGTAGCACAGGACCGGTCTGAGTGGCGAGCCTTGGGGGAGGCCTATGTCCAGCAGTCTTTCGGCTGAAATGATGAATAACATACTAAAAAATCATCAATATTTAGAAGTAGAAAAACGTTTTCTCTTTTTGTATGGACGAGTATTTAGTAGGTATTTTTCCTGTTAACTATATGATTTATGCTTTGAGTTATTTTTATTAAATATGTGCGGTATATAGTAATCATAGGTAACTATTATACTAAAGTTGGCCCCCATTTAGCTAATAATATTTCGACAATCTTGTTCTAGTAAGGCCCGTGCCTATATCCACAAAACGCCTCGTTTTGGCTACGGACGGGTAAAAAATTGACATAATGTCTATGGACCAAAAGTCTGTAGGCAAAACGAGGCGTTGTTTGGATATAGGAACTGACAGGAACTGGACCTAAGTAGGTAGTTCGAATGAAAGTGCTAGAATAATTTAATTTATCCCCCAGTACAGTACCCCCTAAAATTAATTTCAAGATATTTAATAAGGCATTCAACTGATATCCCGTATTATTTTTTCCAGATAACACGATCTTGCGACATCTACCGGCGCGTCGGAGAACTTTCTACAGGACAGGCCGCGCGTGCGCGTCCTACCGGAAACGATCAGTTTACCTCGATATGGTTCGAAATACGATTGCACCAACCAAATAGCGTTTGCCGCTCCAACGAACTATGAGTTCGCGCCATAAGGGCGAAACTGCTTTGTACAACCGCTGTAATATTAGGTTTTACGGCAATAGAATAACGATGGCCAAATCGATCGACTAGTATCGATCGATTTGGCACGAACGTATCTATCGCGTAGATTAATTTTGTAATAGAATGTTCGTAGAAATGTTTTTAAAACAAGCTGCTTTGTTTTGAAAACTTTCTATGTAACTGGTAATAAGTAGGTATGTTATGATGGTAATACACATAGATGGATCTGAAGCAAGAAAACGATTTTTGAGATTCGATCAAAAGAAAACACTGCAGTTGTTTTCGAACAATCCAAATCTAAGCTAATCCTAAAGCACGAACCTCAAAAATATGGTAGTCAAAGCTCATTTCCGAATATATTTTGTATTTTAACACAAGGAATATTGTACCTGCATTGCTCAAAAAGGCCCATTGCCTTTACAATAGAGATTCAGTTTTATTAAATGGTATTTTATGATACACCATACTTACGAATAACCGTGACCTTTGTTTCCCGTATGAGGCCCCAAAGAAAGGCATTCTATAGGAACGTCAAAACTTCACGGCGTTCAAACAAAGTAGGTAGCTAGATTTGGAGTACAAATTGAGCACCGTGACGTTTTGAAGTTCTCTATGGATTCCCTATGAAATCCCTTTGCTACCCGACTGAGGTAACTGTGCCCAGTAGTGGGATGTAGTTTCATGAAGCGTAAGAAATCAATATTATAGTGATGATCAAGACGCAAAATCCTAAAGTTAATATTAAAATTAAAATAATATAATCGTGCAATTCTTTGTGAACAATATAATCAACTGTTATAACAGTTTGTTTTAGTGCATGCTAAAAAAAGTGGCTATTTTTTACACTGCTTGAAAAATAACAGTATAGCAAAGAGTTGATATTTTATTGCCATTTAGTAATCTGATTTCACCAAGGAAATGTTTACAAAATTGCATGCATAGACTAGCTAATGTTGTAAGTTGGAATTCTCCATCATCACTTATATTGAGGAAAAAAAGCATGTATAGTGGCCAGATCATTAAATAAGGAATTATTAGATAGATACTTCGATTGTGTGCGAAAATATGAAACTTGGCCCATATTACAGAACGTTATCTAAGTATAAATTAAAAAAAAAAACATAGGTGATCATTCCTACTGGTCATGGGTGGTATAGAAAGGTGAAACGTTTGTACAAAGTATAGTGTTTGATAGGTATGGCGCATGCGCATGTATGTATTTACCGTACTTTAGAAATGGTCAGAAAATAAGCACATACTGTTATTAAAAATGTAAGCAAAAAAGTAGCATTAATATTATGAATGTAACTACCGCATGAAGATACTATGATCTGTTTTTCTTGATTCTAAGTATGAAATATTGCCGTGTTGCAGACTGCAAAAGTGTATACCCACATATTAATGTCCTTGACTGTACTTGTATAAGTACGAGGGACTTTCGAGGCTGAATATATACTACTACTACTACAGCCTATTTGCGTCCCACTGCTGGGCACAGCCCTCCCCTCACCATGAGAGGGTTTGGGCTATAGTCCCCACGCGGGCCCAGTATAAACCGGGAATATATACTAGTAGGTAGATATTCAATCAAAACTACGCAAAGTTAACCTGATTCTTGTGACCTTACTGATATTGAATTCCATAAAGCAAAATGTCGCTTTAAAAGTCGTTCGCAGAGTCCATTATTTTATTATAAGCGTTTTAACTATGTATTTTTTTGACCATTTTTAAACAAATTCGAGTATTTTATTATAATGAAGCTTCCACATCAATTCGTTGTTAATTGCATTTGTTATACTTTAACACGAAACAACGATTGTTTATTTAGGTGTAGAATAATAAATGTAAATGTATCATCCAGAACAACACAGAAACGATTTAGGACAACTTGTACCATCGCCGCTAACCTTGGGTTATACTTTGACTCGAGTGAATTTTAAATCATAGGCATCTAATGCTGAAACGCCTCATCATTGAATTTGTGCATTGAAAGAATGTTGTCAAATTGTTGTTGGCGAGAGGAGCATGGCAGGCTGCGCGAGCGCGACAAGGATAGGTATACGTTCATGCAGTGCTGCGGGAGTAAACGTGACAGCATTTTGAAATTGGAAATGTTTTTTCTTTCGCTCCAGTATAGGCTCCGATTTCACGAATAACTGCGATCCTCTTATATCTTGGAGAGTTGTGAAGATATGATTTAAAAAAAGGCTCAAAAGACGCGTATTCACGAAAGCTAAGGTGCAAAAAGAATTATTCGAGAAAGTAAAAAACGAAAAAAATCATGGCCGAAATAATGAAAAAAAAAATTTTTGATTTTGGCGCTTGATATTTTGGAAACGAAGAAAAATTTGTGAAGAACTCCTCTGGATATTTTGGTCAGCTACAATTTGAGCCTAAAACAAAGACGATCGGGTTAAGGGTTTGCCCTGTAGCCTAACCTTTTTGAAAAAAGTCAAAAAGTCAGAACGACATTTATCACATTTTTCAATTACAAATGACCTTACATTTTCAATATGCTCGATAGATAGACGTATGAGGCACGAAATATGTGAATTTTATACGTCAAGGCCGGTTCCCATCCCTATATGCGGTTGACAATTCTTCTTTTAATGCAAGAACCCTGAAAGCAGTGGCAAAGGGGGTCGCCCAGCACAGCGAAGTCTTCAGAATTAGTTGTCTATGGTTTTAATACACTAAACCTGAGTTAAGATGCTAATCTGAGGTTAACAGGTTGGTGTCAGTGGGCGTTACAAATGGCTGACATAAGGATATTTCGCTCACACATTTAGCTACATGATATGGAGCGAAAGTGTCAGCTATATTTGCATGTTTTTATTGTCTCTGATTTTTTGCATCTGTATATGTGAGAAAAATGAAATATGTAAATAAATGTAATCCTTTTATAATGTAGTTTATCTACGTTCGTCATTTAGGCTATGAGTGCCATTAACGTTATTAGTTGGGTTTTGAAATTAATTAAAAATAACTTCTTTTAAAAGTATTGTTAAGTTTAACGATGTATAAAACATTCCATTGTATGTATATAGGTAGAAATGTTTTAGAAATCCGTCAACGATTAGACAACGATGTAATCAATCCATATTAAGAATAATTTTTATTTAATAAATAGTCGTTAATCTTAAACTTGTATTATTTATTTATTTTTAACATAGATCTGGTCTTCAGGGAGAAGGGGCATCTCAGGTACAATAGGTACAATGTACGAGTGAATGATTCATTAGCAGAGAGGGGTTAATTTTCTCTAAGGCTTAGTAATAATAATATATTGGGACAGTTCACACATATTGACCTAGCCCCAAACTAAGCGACGCTTGTATTATGGGTGCTAGACAACGATATAAATACTTATATAGAGAAATACATACATATACAAATTGAAGAGTACAAACATTCGTATTCATATGTATACGTGAAACTACCACCTATAACCAAAATTTTAATCAGGTAGGTAGGTACAGTCAGCAGCAGAAGTAGATAAGCTGTCCAGGTGTTCAAAATGACCTACACACCACCTTATTCTTAAGACGTTAAGGGCGTGTGTAGGTCATTTTGAACACCTGGACAGCTTATCTACTTCTGCTGCTGACTGTCGCAGGTACGGGGTGAGGGCGTAAATAGGCTAGTACTTATGCTCTCTTTATTTAACCTCATAACAAGAGATAAAGACATAAGAAGCCTCAGATGATTCTAATCGCTTCCGATGTGCTTATGCTATGAACAGCTTTGAAAATGGCTGTTACTAGGTATCGAAGGTAGGTTGCGTAAATACCATGGAAGTAGGAACAACTGGAACTTGTATATCTCTTTATCTAACTTAATAGTAAGAGAGCGAGACCAAGACAAAATAAGCCTCGGATTAAATTTTGGGTACGTTTATGAATCGTGTAAAAATTACGTGTATATATGGAATGACAGTTATTAACTTCTTGACGTATCCCAGCTGATGCCGTCTGTGATCGTTTTGCTATCCCCCACCACTAACTATGCACTCACAGCGAACGGGTATTATTTGTCATTCGCTACGCAACAAGGCGCCATCTATGGATACTTTCACTAGCTACTAGCCGCTCGCCTTCTGCTGTGGGTAGTGTAGTGTTCTGCCGAATGGTTGATCGGTAAAGTGAAAGGCTTGTAGAAAGCTATGCCAAAGAGTTTGCGGAATACCGTACAGATGGCGCTTGAGACACAATTAATGTCCGGCACATTATAGGACATAGGCTACTCTAATCCCGGAAAAACGCATAGTTCCCGCGGTAACGCGATAATTGGCTATGGGTGAAAAATAACAATGTGCTCGATTATTTTTTTATGGATACGAACAATCAAAATTTTATTGATACGGAAATCAAGAGAAAAAATCTCAGAAGTAAGCAAAAGCAGTCATCAATAAGCTATTTTTCCAATAAAGTTGTTAAAACACGTAAAGTTATGTTCGTACGAAGGAAGCGAGAACTGTCACCGTCAAATGTCAACACATTTTTTTTCAGAAACATGTGCTGTGCTTACTTGGACCAAGGAAAACCCGAATCTTTATCGTTATAACGCAAAACCAATTTTATTTTTTACGCAAAATCTACGCCACGGAATATTCTCAGATTTTTTTTCTCTTATAACGGAAGGTAATTCCTATCCATAAAAAAATAATCAATTGTCATTTTTCACCCATAGCCAATTAACCGAATTCTACGCGGGCGAAGTCAGTTGATATTCCGAAATTGGTAAATATGATTCACTTTTAAAATAACCGACTCGCTAAGCATTGACATTTTTTCATTTGCTATTGATGCATAAGATACTTTTACGTCACACCAGGCCCAGGCAGAAAAGCGGGATTTACCGCCCTTGGGCGCTACGAAAAATCCCTCTTCACGGCCAGGTAGTGACGTAAAATCGTATACTAACCACGGGCGGTCGTAAAGAAATCCTCAGACCGCTAGATTATAGCCCTCGCCTCCGGCTCGGGCCTCAATTACCCGCGATCTGAGACTTTCTTTACTTGACCGCCCTAGGTGTGTAATGTACTGTTACACACCAAAATTTCATAATTATTGCCTGTACGAACAAAAAGTATACCCTTAAATATAGTTTCAGCAAGAAAGTAGATAATTTCCACTCCTACATTTTAATAATTTATTTATTTAAACTTCATTGCATGTACAAAATGTATACAATTGGCGGACTTAATGCCTAAAGGCATTCTCTACTAGTCAACCATAAGGCCAAACAGAAAGAAAAATGAGTAGGTGATAAATTATTGTATGAACAAAAGTTATCTTAAATCTTATACCTACTTTAAACGCGCTAACCATGTGTTTACTTCTTTCTATCTTCATTTGTTCATTTCTTTCTATCTTCATTTAATTATACAAGCTAACGATTTGGACGAAATTTGGAATATAGGGGTTTACGGGGGCGACAAATCGATCTAGCTAGGTCTTATGTCTGAGAAAACTCGGTTATAGCTATTTTCACCCGAGCAAAGGTCGATCGCCCAGGTGCTACTAGTTTAAGCAAGAAAGTACCTATATACCTATATAGTACCTAGTTATGAAACGTATGAACCTTACAAGCGCTCATATAGAGATAAAAACAGGTTTAGGACGAAATGACATTAGACATAGACATTAGATAGTGAAGTGTATCACAACAGTGGTTGACCCATTGACCGTCACGTAAGTGAAGGCAAGGGTTTTTTTTCTTTTTCGTGGCTGTTGACAACGGCCAGTGTCCGTGTAAATTACATCATTTATTTACTGTTTATTTCGCACTTTATTTTATGTTTGTGAGACACATGTTTGAATCTCTATTCTGGAATGTAGAATTGCAGTTTCTTTTTTTTTTCGTGAAACGGCTTTAAAACTCACATCGCCATACGGGTTCAAGTCAGTAAATTGGTGTCACATTTCGGCACATGATTTTAGTATCATTTTTAAGCTCATATAGTCAGCTCGAAGTTATGACCTTATATTAGTACTCTATAGCTTCTGCCCGCGACTTCGCCCGCGTGGAATTCGGTTATCGCGTTCCCGCGAGAACTATGCGTTTTTCCGGGATAAAAAGTAGCCTATGTCCTTTCCCGGGACCTCGACTATCTCCATGCCAAATTTCATCTCAATCAGTCCAGCGGTTGAAGCGTGAAGAAGTAACAGACAGACAGAGTTACTTTCGCATTTATAATTTATAATATTAATATGGATCACGAGCGGACGGGGTCGCGGAAACCGACGTTTCACGTTAAAACCAATGGCCGTGACACGGACACAGACACAGCCCCATCCATTTTTCCTATAAAGTTTATTCGAAAAGGTATCGTTGGAATGACTCAAGAACTGTGATCGAATATTAAATTAAGTTTACTTGCAACTTCAGTTATAGTGTTGAGTTTTACCGGATTACTTATCTGATATCCATTAGCATGTAATTACCTAACCTAACTAAGTAAGTGTAAGTACTAACTTATTATAAGAACACACTTGATACATTATATACTAGAACATAAGTCTTGAGGATGTCTTGAGGTGGGCGTAATCACTGCGACTCAGTCTCCGACTACTGCAGTTGATTACGAATGATTTGGTCTTTTGTATAACTGTTTATTATGTTCAATAAAATCTTTAAATCTTTGAATCTTTATATTACTTAAATGTATCTGTGGAGTCCATGTCCATTTTTACAGCTCCATACCTGCTTGTACATTTTTACATTTGTTCTAGGTCTTAACAAGTCTTATTCTAAAATTTCGAGATGTTACAGCATTTCTTTACTCGCTCTTAGCCGATAATATGTTGAAAGAATTCTGACACGCATTTATTATTTTAGTGTATTGTGACGTAATAATTTTATGCATTGTAGTTAAAATTATGCAAGTACGAAATAAGACTAATTATCTCTTCCTATGCCTTGTTGATCACGAAATAGAGTTTATCCTAAATGCTTGCCAACCAGCATTTCCATAAAATGAAAATTTTTTGATTACATGTTTGGCTCAGTTGGTGTAGTGACCCTGCAAAGTTATTTTGTTTTCTTCCATTTGCCTTAATTTTACACCGCTCATCATTTGTATTCCTACCGATTTCTCCATTTTCCGAAGGTTGATTGGAGATCGCTATTTAGCGATAAGTCCGCCCGTTGTTTAGCTGTAAACTATTGTTTATGGTGTTCAATAAAGAGTTGTTATTTTTGTTTCTTTTGTAAACTACAAATCTTTACATGCAGTACCTACATAAAAAAGTACGTACTACGATACATAAAGTACGATTTTTGAAAAAATAGGAAGATCCCGACTGCATACAAACTTTTGATATACCAGTGTCACTATCACAATCAAGAATTATTTAACGACACCTCAATATCTAAAATCCGTCAAGCCGTTTAGTCGACATGCAGAGTGTGCCAAAAAACATACATACATACATACACAACTACACTTGAAAAACATAACCCTCCTCCTGGCGTAGTCTTGTTTCAATTGTGTGATGACGCGCAGCGCTGCCCACTGTTTGGCTACCTTTCTCTACACCTTGTCGTGTGGTACGAGTGGTATAGCACGACATAACTTAGAAGGATCGCGGCGAAGCACTTAAGCCGTTGATGCAGAGTCTATTATTACTAAATCCACGCGCCTTCTAAGTTATGTAAACCTGTACAGCCAGCAGGTGTGTTACCTCGGATATTTGCCGAGATAGCGGTCCGCGACCAAGCGAGGCGACTTTAAACATTGAGCTAATGATGAATTGAAGAGTAGACTAGGTCCGTATTAACTGATGTCAGGGCGTCTGTATTAGAGTTCATGAAGTGATCCCATAGAGAACGGAAGACGAATTTCACTATCTCTTTTCGGATAAACCTGTTATTCGGGACGTCAAAGTGACCGCTAAGTGAATCAGTAAATCCCATAAAGATGCATATCACGTATAGCTGACCCTGCCCAGTCCAATCGTGAGCGAGTGTAGAAGCACAGAATAAGTAATAGTACTAACGTAGTAGAAGCGAGAATCACGGGTGGATAAAGTGCGCTTCTTGGAATTGTACGAGATTAGTACGAGTAATTTGCTCTTTCTCAAAAATTGGGAGACTGTGTATCCTTATTTGGGATATGGGAAATCCTATAGCATTATGTATGGACTTGAATGAGGCCCCAGGTTGATCTTAAGTTGAGCTTTGTGTGATGTTTGACAATGACATCCATACTCCATACTATCCATATTAATATTATAAATGCGAAAGTAACTCTGTCTGTCTGTCTGTCTGTCTGTCTGTCTGTCTGTCTGTCTGTCTGTCTGTTACCTCTTCACGCTTCAACCGCTTGACCGATTTATATGAAATTTGGCATGGAGATAGTTGAAGTCCCGGGAAAGGACATAGGCTACTTTTTATCCGGAAAAAACGCATAGTTCCCGCGGGAACGCGATAACCGACTCCCACGCGAACGAAGCCGCGGGCAGAAGCTAGTAATATTATAAATGCGAAAGTAACTCTGTCTATCTGTCTGCTTGTCTGTTATTTCTTTACGTTTCAACCGCTGAACCGATTGAGATGAAATTTGGCATGGAGATAGTTGGGGTCCCGGGAACTGACATAGGCTACTTTTTATCCCGAAAAAACGCACAGTTCCCGCGGGAACGCGATGACTGAATTTCATGCGGGCGAAGTCGCGGGCAGAAGCTAGTAGATATCTAATCTGTGGTCTCAAGTACGACTAGCACTCATTACGAGTGTGTAGGTTACTACACAGACGTTGTCAAGAGGCTTGAACATTTTTGCATCTCTACATTGACCTCGTCAGACTGACAGTTACATTGCTGCATTTTTGTCGCGCGTCGTGGAAGCATTGCATATTTAACCTAGAGACAAACGTAATCAGAAAAGTTGCATTTTTGTTTTTCATAATTGCGATAGATTCAATTCAATTCAATCATTTATTCAGCAAATTGGCCACATAGCGGCACTTTTACACGTCAGAAAAAGAATTTACCAGCGCTTCCTAGACCCATTGCTTGAGAAGAAGCGCCACAACAAACTCAAGCAGAAGGCCTTTTTTCAAAATTTACATTACATGTATAAAATATACATATAGGTACGTACTAAAATTACATTGAAGGGATGTATAGTCCCTAACTTAAACTTAAATCTAAGATATTAGAGATGTATGTATAGTCTCCAAGGGTCCAGAAAAAAATATATATAAGAATTATGGAGATGGCCTCCATTGTCAAATAAATATAAATTCCATAGATGTCGACAGTCTCAAAATGTCAATAAATAATGAAATACATCATGTATAAAAGAGTTCATTAATACATGTCAATAAAAACATGATGAGGTCTTTCGCTTAAAATGTTTGACTTAGTCATATATTTAAAGCTAATGATTATTTAAAAAAAAAAGATGGAAAGCATGTCGTTGATTCTACCGGTGAAACGTAATCGCTGCTCGTAGTAGGGTCGACTTCAAAAAGATGTTTACAGGTTCTTCACCCTATTCTGTTGTATTAAGGTCCAAAAGTTTAAACATGTCTTTGACGTCGACTGTACTATTTAGTAATAATATTAATAACTAATTTAAAGTATTAGGTACCTATACCATTTACACGCATCAAGTTGTAAAAGTGACATTAAAGCATACACATTCATTACACACCGTAATATTTGAAAAGGGCATGAAGATAGTAGAAACTGTCCGGAAGTACGTAGGTACTTATTAAAAATTATTGAATAGTCTTATTAACTTGCATTTGACCTGAAGAGTAAAACTGGCATGATTACCTAATAAATTCTCATTAGGACAAATCGAATCTTATTATTGCATTTCACACAAAGTACAGCAATTAACATCAACAGCGTTGCTTGTCTAATAATGGTCACTTACTTACTGTAATACCAACGAATTCACGTGGAAACTATTTATTCAGAGTAGTTCAGTGGCTGAATGTGATGTTACCTATACTTTATACAGAATTCACCAAGTGAATCGCTGTTATTAAGTATAAGTCACTATTTAAGCAATAAAATGAGACGGTAATCCAGATTTTTTTTAATGAATTACCAAGCGAACTCACTAATGACATACCTACATATGATAAAAAAGCCAATGTTCAAATTGAAATTAAAAAGATTTTGTTGGAAAGTTAAGTTTTATTGTTGTTAAACGACAATGATACACTGTTTTCATTGTATTTTACTATAATTTTTATTGTAAACTTGAATGTAGGTACAACTTATTCAAGTACTAACTTTTATGTTAAGCGTTACTTAGAATTATAAAATTAAGTCCAAGAGCAAAAGTGCCGACAAACTGTTTTGCAGTTTAGCACGATATTGTGCATGTTCAAAATGTAATGCTTTTTTTTATATGAATAAAAAAAAAAAAAGAAAAGCTGAAACTTTACGATAAGTCTTCGAAATTCTTGCATTTTTTCGACTGTTAAAATCAGTGAAAGTGTTGCTTATCCCTGTCACATATCCTTGTTTAATGAATGCATGTGTCGACCTTAATCCTGCACCGCATCGTTCAGGTTGTCCGATCTCTCGGCGCAAATCTTCACGATGTTCAGTTGACCACCGGCCGACGCGTCTGTAGCACGCATCCACATCCGACAACACTGGCACGCGATAAAAAAAGAAAAAAGTACCTGTCACTTTGAGCGGGAAATCAGTGAGGTGTTTTTCAGTGCGTAAACTTTTATCTGGAGTTCATTGGTTTTTAAACGAAACGGTGCTTTTACGATTATCGACTCCGTATTGGGAGTAAAGGATACTGGCTTCATTATAAGCGGATTTTTTGCATCGCTGCGCACACACGGATTACCATGGTGAGTTTATCACTTTATAAATTGAATGCAAAATAAATGATCACGCATCGTTACTTACTGGTGCAAATCGGATTAACGGTTTTGTATAGACTTGCGTGTACGTAGATTTGAGATATTTTTCTTATTGGTTGATTCAGTGAAATGTTAACACGCTGTTTTGTGCATTAGGTATTTTACTCAAGTTTACGATTGACCTTTTTAAGCTTCCATTACCAAATTACTGAATACATAGCTAAAACTAAAACTGTGACAATACTTTAAACTAACTGATAATTATTTGTGAGTGTTGGCTGTAAATGAATGAAGTCATTTACCTACCTTAACATTCTAATAAATGCATTTTAAGTTTTGAATGGAAGCATTAAAATAATTAAAATTAATTAGGATCTTCATTCTCACTACACCATTAGTGATTAACTATTTGACAAAAATGGTTTACAAAACCTACCGGAATAAATACTTGTAGACGTACGCTGGGTCCCTATCCTAGAATAAATGTCAAATTTTAACCACCCGTAGCCAAAACCAGGCGTTTCGTGGATACCCATAGTACCTAATACTTTTTTAACGATCGCGAACAGAACCGCATCGAATAATATTGGTCACTATTCAACTCGATCCAATTTAAACTAACCACACTTTCCCGAGCTACTTTTCATCCTCCTTTCACATCAGGCTTTTCTCACTAAAACCGGACCAAAAACATCTTTATAGACTCCTCGCTAATGTTAAAACATTACATTATGCAACATGTATGCAAACAGTTACGTGCGTGAGCATCCTGTATATGTCTTTGTCAAGGCATCCGAAAGCGGTCATCTTGTGCGATTATGGATAGCTTCCAGTTGTTGATATGTGATTCTAACTTTATTGGTGTCATCATTAGATATACGAGGCGTCATCATAATATATCATACATAATGTCCCTATTGCATATTTGGATTCATAATATTGATGATTTAGGACTAATTTGTAAAAAACTTCACTCATACTCCAAACATTTGTCATGTCAAATCTATAAGGCCCACTTGTACCAAGCCATTAACTTCGGGTTAACTGCTTAACTCAGATTTATTTGTATGAATTTGACGTGGGTTAAGAGGCTAACCCGAGGTTAGCGGCTTGGAGCAAGTGGGCCTAAATTATTGTCTTTTACATAAATTAATTGTAGTAATAGTAGGAAATCTAATATGACATACGTACCCAAATTTTTACCTAATTTTAGCATTTCAGTCATCGACATTTTTCTATTTACATACTTTCCTAGATTTAAGTCATTGTTAACTTAGGTATAACCTTTTTTTTTAACCTTGGGAAAATGCCTTTACGCATCCCGTCCAGCCGGGGTACCAGGACGGGTATGACGGACTCCCAGGCAGTTGGCCCAAGGCCCAAACTGCCCGGACTAAAAACCCAAGGGCTTACCTCATGCCGCATAGTGACGGGGTGCGGGATCGCCGTGACGCATTCAACCGCTGCCCCGTCGCGGCCGCCCGCCGGAGCAGGACTCCTCCAAGTTGGGTCTGGAAGCCCCCCACCGCTGGAGGCGTGTCGAGGAAACAAGACACGCCGACCAGCACGAGGACTCGACTCACGGGCAGTGAACCCCCCGGTTCACCACCCGAGTCCTCAGCAGCAATCCACTAGGGGTTGGGTTTTGAGGAAACTCCTTCCCCCTTCTGTGGATTCTGTGCACCTGTGTGGTGGGGTTGCGGAAGACAGGGAGAACGGCGCATCGTAATACCGACACTCCTCTTCCCCCGCAACCCCACCCCACAAAAGTAGCCCTTACGGGCCGCAACCTCCAAGTGAGGCCCCAGTCAGCAGGTGACCGGGGCCGCACAAACATCGCCCTGAAAATGGCAACGTCCCCACTCGTCTCCTCTGCAACGCCCTTTGCTTAAATCAAAGGGACGTGCAGAGAGACACTCCGAGGCTAAAGCCTCCCCCCCCCCTTGTCGGGTATTAGCCATCAGCCTTCAATATCCCGCATGCGGGAAATTGTAGAGCGATGCCCAGGGCACCAAGCACTAAAGGACTGGCAGCACTTGGGCACACGAGGACGAACCCGACTCGCACCCCCGAGGAGGAACCCGACTCGCACCCCACTTAAGTATAACCTACCTTAAGTAAGCTTAAGCTATCTTTTTTGTAAAAATGTATTCCACAACTTAACCTAGCCTAAACACCCTAAAACCTACCATAACTTAAACAAATTGCCTATTAATTTATCTTAAAATCATGTTACATAAACTTAATTTGTACTTAGATCTGAAATTCTATTAAAAATGGTACAACAAATGACACCGTCAACAAGTCCCATAATATTAATCAGTAATCTTTAAACTTATACCTGTTAAGTTACAGCTATCATTAAAAGTCCTATACCTTAGGAGGATGACTTTTTCGACGAGGTAGAAATACCTTCTGGTGTTACGTAGACAAATTGGAACATTGAATATGAATTAATTTGCGGCCATCGGAATGAATATTTTTTAATTTGATACTCTTTACCTTTTTTACGTGCTTTCTGACTTTTTGGTGATTTATTAAGAGAGGGCGTGGGTTTTTAGATACTCAATTTAACCACGTGAACATGGATGAAATTGTTCGAAATCTTGGTAAAACCTCTTTCTTAGTGTTACTTTGACTGATCGTTTAATTACGTAATTAAGTTAAGTAGGTAATCGTTAGGCGGTCGAGAATTCTGAAATGATTTCGCAATGATTAAAATAAATTAAATTAAATGGCACTCTCGTTTTCTATCGAAGCTTTGTTTATTATGTGTATTATAAACCTTGTCTTCATGAATTATTGAAATGAAGTGAAAGTATAAAAACTCACTGCCGACTCTGACGTGGGCATATTTAACGTCGAGGTTTGTGCTCTCGGTAATGTTTTATACACGAATTTAATTAAGTTTTTTATTTATCATACATGCACAATCACATTACCTAAGTTTATATTGACAATAGGTTGTAGAGCCGTTATTTTTTTATTAATTTGCGTAGTTACTTACATGTTGAATTTTAAGTTATTCTCAAGTAGATATATTTTTATAGTAACCGTGGCTCGCTCCAATTGCCTGTTATATTTAAATAAATATATTTTTTATCCCATAGGAATATTTTGGATCATTTGTACCTTAAAATGTTCGCTCTTCCTACCTACAAATGATTGATCGCAGTTTCTGGTACGTAGGTGCTTTCTTTTTAATGAAATATTTTGCAGACTTATTGTTAGTGTAGATATATAGAACATATAGGTATATAGATAGCAATAAGAGTGTTTTTTTCTATATAACGCCGAAGACCTATCACACACGCGTTGTGAGCTGCGTGCATCCTATCGATCTTGTTCTGTTTTTGATCGTTTGATTAGGTACTACAAATAAGTCACCATCATGTCATAGGCCTCCCCCAAAGCTTGCCACTCCACCTGCTACTCCACCGGATACTCCCGCGACTTTCACGAGGTCGTCGCTCCATCTTGTTGGAGGCCTACCGACAGCTTATCTCCCGGTTCGCTATAAATGAGTATTAGGTATCTAATTAATTCATACGTAATTAAAAAGCGGACTTATCTTGACTTTAAGCATCTATTGTAGCCAAAACGAGACGATAGGCCTTAGAGATACCTATGCATTAGAAAGAGGCAAACACGATTTCATATGGCACAAAAAGGCATAAATCGCGCCCTAGTTTTGAGGTGCTTTCGTTGTATGACTTGCACTGTCGCGGCCGAAACCGAAATGGCCCCAACAAGTGAAATAATTTATTGTAATGAGTTTAAAGATCAGCACACAATCTTCTCTTTTGCTGTCCACTCGTACGTGAATAATAAGATGAATTATTGAAATGTTTTACTTTTCTACCTGACCATGACTATAAAAATGTGCTTGCAATTTAAACTTTTTGGTATTCAGGAAGTTCAAGTTAGGGTGCAAGGACATAAGATTTTTTTACCATTTCAGTACCTATGGAAATATATTAAAGAACTAGTTTCTGCCCGCGACTTTGCCTGCATGGAATCTGGTTATCATGTCCCCGCGGGAACTATGCATTTTTCCGGGATAAGAAGTAGCCTAAGTCCTTTCCCGGGACTCCCAACTATCTTCAGAATAAAAAGAATATCCAAATTGGTCCAGTGGTTGAAGCGTGAAGAGGTAACAGACATACAGAGCTACCTACTTTCGCATCCATAATAGATATTAGTGTAGATTACGCAAATAAATATCAGGCAAAATAAACCTCTATAATTCGTGTTAATATCACAACGACATAAAACTAAGGAATACCTACCTAAATTTTCTGAATAATTGATAAGGTACCTATTCATTTCAAAAGAGATCGTAAACTAAAGTTTAGATTAGTGGGTGTTCGCATTATCTCTGGGTGCAAAGAGACAAATATGTGAATGATCATAGATTCTGATCATTGACCAAGGCATCATCAATAATACTTTTTCTCTACAGTTCAAACGTATTGTAAGTAACACACTTTTGTAGAATGACTCGTTATATTTGACACTCGTCTTCCACTGTTGGGTCAACAGTTATTAAGAATTCCAAATCTCTTCATGAAGTAGGTACATATGCCTTTTCTGCACCTGCCAGTACCGTGAAAGTTAATCTTTAGACTCGAGAAAAGTAATTAAATTAGCATTAAAAGCAATTTTGAGATTTGAATACTAAATGAAGACGTAGTTAAAATATATATATGTAAGTGAAGTAATACGTAACCGCAGCCAGAGTGAAGAGTAAAGTTTGTTATGAATTTACTATTATACGATGGAACAAAGAATTTTGTTTTATGACTAAGAAGGTCGATATAAAAGCGTTGTTAGGATCTAAGTAGTCAACGAAACGGATGCTGTGAATGGTAATATAGATGTACTGAAACACTCAACAATTGGCAACCACATAACGGACATTGTTGCAGTGGCACAGATGGAGAGGCCTGGACGACCTGAACTTAAGTATTTTCACGGAAGTAATGGAAAACGGCAGGAGTTTACAAAAAGCAGAGAGCACTGATGATGATGATGATGATGTCATCATCATCATCATCATTTCAGCTGAAAGACGTCCATTGCGTGATGATGATGTAGTGCTGGAAAATTGGTAGATGGAAGTGAACGCTCATAAAAACAATAAATATTATAAATTAGCTTGGAATCATAACATTTATTCAGATCACACTTGAGATAAATGAACTACAAGATATTCTTGTAAAATCTCATGCTATTACTAAGTGTAATAATCAATTCGTACGATTAGTTAACAGTTCAAACATAACCACTTAACGCAATTTTAAATTTAGGTGCAGTTATAACAATTTGATTTTATTTTGATGTATGTGTTAGTGAAAGAGTTTCAGTGAATTGAACTGTACAATATATCTGTTGGATCGTTAGTTTCCGCTAGGTTTCAAAGTGTCGATGAACTAACATATTTTAGTCAGTTTGAACCGTATTAAGCCGTGAGCCGTGGTGGACTAGTGGTTCGACCTACCGCCTCTAATGCCGAGGGTCGGGGGTTCGATTCCGGGTCGCACCTCTAAGTTTACTTATGTGCGAAATTCAATTTGAATTAACCACACGCATCTGAGAAGTAATTCAAAGATGTGTGTGAAGTCCCCAATCCACACTGGGCCCGCATGGGGACTACCTATAGCCCAAACCCTCTCGTGATGAGAGGAGGCCTGTGCCCAGCAGTGGGACGCAAATATAGCTGTAGTAGTAGTAGTAGTAGTAGAACCGTATTTTGTTTCATTTGGGCATATAAATCTAAAGTATGCAATGTCTCATGAAATGAAAGACTGAAATATTCACCTGCCGTGTTAGTATCTACTCGTAAATCGAATCAAATACTTCGGGCTCGTTTAAACCAACATCTTACCAAATTATAGTTGAGAATTCGAGATGAATACTCCTTTAGAAATTTCTTTGATGTACACGAATAGCGTAGTTTTAGTATCCAACCGCTAGTCGGCACGCGATTACATGCAGTCATTTAAATTTTTTATACATTTTCACACTAACCCAGTGTAGCGACTAGGTTAGTGCTTGGAAAATTGATTTCAACGACTATCTTCGAGATCAACGTGAAGTTATTTAAATGACGTTTGCAGTTTTCGATACGAATAACAAGACGACTTTATATTTAACAGATCAATCTATACTTACCTTACATGTTTCAATCTACATGTTTTCATATTTTTTTATGAAAACATGTACCCTCTCGTGATGAGAGGAGGCCTGTGCCCAGCAGTGGGCCGTAAATAGGCTGTATTAGTAGTAGTAGTACCTAGATTATGATGACTACATTATCGCCTGGATGGAACGCCTGCTCCAATTTATTAAAATAAGTTTTTCAAAATCGTCCTAATTACCTCTTTAAATGAATACGAATTTAAATCGCTGAAAAGTAAATCGATTGTTTGAATAACAGCAACCTTCAATTGTTCTTGGACAAAAGAAAATTTCACTTTTAATGACTTGTGTTTTTAGCCTTTTTATCTTTGACATGGACAATCGAAAGGTTTTTGTTGATCAGGCTTTGGCAAGTCACGATGCTGTCACTTTTACCCAGCTTCTAAGAATGGAAGGTGATCCTCAGTTTTGATGTAGATGGTGGAGATGACGGGACGGCCTGGACAATTAATAATGACAGATCTGGACATAAGACAGACGGAATTTAAAAGTCAAAGGATATCATTCTGTATACTACTGTATTTGTCCATTCCTATAGATTAATATGAAAAAATAGGCACGCTACCCTAAAAATAATACCCTACCCTAATAATTTGGCCGAGGGGAGTCGTGTTTCGTCGCTTCCGTAGAAGACTGAAAAGCGATTCCAGAGTGCGCCTCACGACGAAGAAGAAATCGTGTTAGTTTCTAAGATTCATTTTAATATGTAGGTATGTTAGTCTTTAAGGTATATGCAATATGGGCCTAGATGTCTGTTTTTTTTTATTATTATTAATAATAGGGATACGCTTCCCTATCCCTTTATTCCCATTATTTCCCTTGAAAATTTCAGAAATAATGTGACGAAAAATTACTTAAGTACGTTTGAAGATTCGCGAATTAAAGGAAAGGAAATGATTATGAAGTAATGGCTCTATTTTAGTCTTGCATTGTCAGCGTCGGCGAAAGTGAAGGTCAGAGGGGCTCTATTCGAAACGTTCCATAGGAAAAGGGAGATTCCCTATCGCTGCGCTTACACGTCGCGGTTAGGTTAGGTACAAATTGGAAGTGGTGTTCCTTCGTGTCTGACTAAGTTTATATTTATTAATAATTCGCATTTATAATAAGTATTTAAATAAACTAAATATTATAAATAATACAGGGAAGAGCACTAATTCCCGCGGGAACGCTATAACAATTCCATCGCGGACAAAGACGCGGGCAGAAGCTTTAAGCAACAAATCTAATAGTATTTTACTAAATAGCGAGCTGTTGCCATAAAAATTGAAATGTAAGTCCCGTCTTTTTCCCGTTCCCGTAGGAATTTCAGTAAAAAACGGGACCAACGAGGGTTAAATCGTGGAAGACGGTTAGTGATTAGTCGATAAGTAAATTAGAAAGACTCTAAACGAATAAAAATAAAGTTGGCTAGACTCTCCATTAGTTTTCCATTAGTACAGGCGTAGCCATACAAACTTTCTTCCCCCGTCACATAGAAACTTTACGCAATGTCTGATACAATTTGCTCGAACCGTAGCCTTAATCAGCTTCTCCACGGTACATATAGACTTTGTCGATTATGTCCAGACAGCTTTCTAGACCGATGGAGATTAATAATTGCCGCTAGATCTCCTCTGCCTTTATCGTTTCTTAGATGAACATCTACAACAACAAACAAATTACCATAGGCATAATTGTTTTTAATCGACTTCAAAAAAAAGGAGGAGGTTCTCAATTCGTCTGTATGTTTTTTATTTTTTTGTATGTATGTTCCTCGATTACTCTGGAAATTGTGAACTGATTTCGATGATTCTTTTTTTAATTGAAAGGTGGTCCTTCGGATTGGTCCCATTTTAATTTGGTTCAGTTCTGATGATGGGATCCATGAGAAAATGTGGGAACTCCTCAAAATTTGTTAGCACATGTATGATTTTGGCATCAATTTCAAAGACTATATAGCCATTATTTCAACCGAAAGCCATCCCCTGCTGGACATAGGTCTACCCCAAGCCGCGCCACTCAGACCGGTCCTGTGCCACTAGCATCCACCGCGTTCCCGCGACCTTTACAAGGTCTTCACTCCATCTTGTTGGAGGCCTACCTCTAATTTACTATCCTACTCTTTTGGAGAGGCTAAAAATAAATATCCAATGGAAAGAAGTTAAAGTTTGTTTTTCGTTAAATTACTACAGTAAATCTTTGTAATAAAGTAATAATATAACAATATCAGAATAATTTCAAAATACAAAAATAATGAAAACTGGTTCAGGAATTCCAAGTGGTAAAATAAACAAGGTGGCGCTTGCTCAGCGTGTTATAGTAATTTACGACCGCAAAATTTGCTTTACAGCCTTACCGCTGTTGGTGGACTAAAATTTAACGATCATCAAGAAAGCGGTTCAATCAAGAACCGTAATGACCTCATGGGAATATGGAGTACAATCAAGAGCAATTGGATTTGATGGACCGTGCTGTAAAATGAAAATAAAATACTTATTTAAGAAAGAGGGTGCATACGTCTGCAAAGTGACTCAGAGGGCAATGGAGAGGGCTATGCTCGGGGTTTCTCTGCGTGATTGAATCAGAAATGAGGATATCCGCAGTAGAACTAGGGTCACCGACATAGCCCAAGGATTACGAGCCTTAAGTGGCAGTCGGCGGGGCACATTGCTCATGGGGTCGGAAAGTTCTCGAGTGGCGCCCGCGAACCGGGAGACGAGCTGTCGGTAGGCCTCCAACAAGATGGAGCGACGATCTCGTGAAGGTCGCGAAAAACCGGTGGATCACCGGTGGTAGTGGCGGTGGAACCGGTGGACCGGTGGAAGTAGCTCAGGACCGTTCTGAGTGGCGAGCCTTGGGGGAAACCTATGTCCAGCAGTGGATGTCTTTCGGCTGAAATGATGATGATGATGATGATGATACGTTTGCACCGGCGTTGTAAATATTCATAGACAATCAAAAGATTAAGAGATTAAAATATACAAATGATTTAGGCCCACTTGCACCAAGCCGCTAACCTCGGGTTAGCCTCTTAACCCACGTCAAATTCATACAAATAAATCTGAGTGAAGCGGTTAACCTGAGGTTAGCAAGTTAAAAATTAGCAAGTCCGCCTAAGTAACTTATTATTTGGTAATTAAAAATGTTTCTATAAAAGGCCTTCTTTATGCAAATTATATTAAAGCTAATTAAATTGTCAACAATTGCGCTCTTTCTCTTTGATTACCTATAAGTTCAGCCGGTACTTGTTTTGGAAAAAAATCCATAAATCATTTCGTGGTCAAAATTTACCATGCCCGCTTCGCCTTACCACATAGGCGGCAAGTATCATTCCAGCAGGACATACCATTAAGTGCATAAATGGTTAGGGGTCGATCAAAATCTGTGGGACTGAGGATGGGCCCCCCACCGATACTACAAAGTTCTCGAAGTCACAAACTTTGATATAAACCTCTCTCAAGGCACCCAGCACATAAAAACATTTTTAGACACATCCGCGTTTGCGATGTTCGATTTCTTTAAATAGTTATCTACTGATTTTTAGAGTTTTAATAAGATGCTAAGATGACTTTAATAATCCGACTAATACTGCAATGACCCTTTATTATTTAAAACTCTCATAACAGACGTCACAGACTTCACTTTGAAATAGAAAATTTACGACTTCTCCTATGACTTTCTCAATCTATAATTCGGTCCTTTGGGATCTTTCCAGTGCAAGTATCAAACAATGCAGGCGCTTTCTACTTTCTTGTCGCATCTATCATTTTAATTTAATATCATATTGCATAGGTAACATGCTAATCAGTGGCTATAAAGTTTCTACTTCAAGGTCGGTATCCGGATCGCTAATCCGGTTATTTTATGTCCAAGACATCTGCCGAAACGATCGCATCTATTTGTAACAGTTGGTTATTTATAGCGGTTGATAATTGTACCAAAGATTGAGTTTTTATTGGGACGAAGACTGCTTATAAGTAAAGGGTTTAGGCTGCCTTTGTACGCGGAGCTTAGAGGAGTTGCGGGAATCAAGCAATAAGCGACGAGTCTTTCATGAAGTGATAATGGTTGACTCCTCCTCTCTGCTCCGTGGAAAGGCAGCTTTAATCTTTAGGTATAGAAATTACTAGTTTCTGCCCGCGACTAGCCTAGCTAGCCTAGCCTATATTTTGACCAGTGTTATAAACTACCCCCATACCAAATTTTGTTGCAATCCGTTCGGTAGTTTTCGAGTTAAATCCAGACCTACATACATATGTACACACATACAGACAATTTTTCTAAAATCGTTTTTTTGTAATCAGTATAGTTTATAATAGTCCCCTCGACTTTATAGTTTCTTTTAAATTTCAAGTTTCAGACGCGACTTCTTCTACAAACTTATTATTAGTATAGATAAAGATGTGAT
Source organism: Aethes cnicana (assembly GCA_963971205.1). Lineage (NCBI taxonomy): Eukaryota > Metazoa > Arthropoda > Insecta > Lepidoptera > Tortricidae > Aethes > Aethes cnicana. The sequence continues at coordinate 5,718,128 of OZ020292.1, forward strand.
AAATAGACAAAGTCCCAAGCCGATACAGTCTCGTAGCGAAAGGTTGTAACTCTCTTTTTACGACCGGGTAATATTTGAAGGAATAATCAAGAAGAAGAAATGAAGTTATGGTAGACAAAACATTCAGTTTCTCGTCTGAATGTAACATTACAGGGACTTATATACATATTAACTTTCCACTTCGTTACATCAACATTTAGTATTTTTTATGTTATTGGTAGGCAAATGATCACACAGGCCAGAGAGAGATGGTAATCGGTCACTGCGGGCCATGGACATAAGAAATCAAAAGATTTGCGTTGCTAGCCCTGAGGCCTAAGATTGAATGCCGGCATGGATGGATGGAATGGCATGGAGATACCAGCAATTTCAATGCCGGCTGCAATATGAAATATGCCTTCGTATATTTACTATGGATGTTCATTTTCATTTTTTTTTACGAGAATGTCAGTCCATTCCTACCCATGTGTGACAGTGAAAACTAAGCTTGCTTATGAGAAATTAAATTAAACATGAAGAAAACCCATTAAATCTTTATGCCTGTTTTTAATCTTCTTCGTGTTCCATAAAAGCAAAGAAAATTGGCTATTAATAAACACAGCCAGGGAAGATATATGACTAATAATTTATTAAGAAACTAGCTTCTGCCTGTGACTTCGCCCGCGTGGAATTCGGTTATCGCGTTCCCGCGGGAACTATGCGCTTTTTCGGAATAAAAAGTAGCCTATGTCCTTTTCCGGGACCCCAACTATCTCCATGCCAAATTTCATCTCAATCCGTCCAGTGATTGAAGCGTGAAGAGGTAACAGACAGACAGACAGACAGAGTTACTTTCGCATTTATAATATTAATATTGATAGGCATAACTTTTCTACCTATCTATATTTCTTCCATCAATGTATGTTTAAGAGTAGTTCTGTAAATGAACATTTCCATTGTTAACTAATATCTATAATATAGGTACCTTTTAAATGCGCTCGTTAATATGATAAATAGACACTTTTGTACGAAATCTCGCTACCGAAGCCCAGGCTTTTATAGGTAGCGGTAGTCAGCATATAACCATTAAATCCTCATTGATTTTAATCCTTAACGAGTAATATTTTAAACTAGAAAGAAACCAGTCTGAATAGGTAAGCACTTAATCAAATTAAATGTGTTTGCTCCTTTGAAAGTCATATAAATAATAAGAAATTTTTAGTTACTCCACCACCGACCGGGTTCAATGATCTTGGAGACATTTCTCACTTTGTTGTCATCAAAAAAGTTGATTGAGAATCCATTCAGTATCTGCTTTCATCAACAATTTTCTACCTATTTCCATAAATACAAATTGCATGTTTTTTGACAATTAGATTAACGAACGATATATTTAACATATCTTAATAATAAGCTGAAAGTTTGTATGGACGTTTGTTACTCAATCACTCAAGTTTGTAACCTGGATAGACACATAGGCTACCTATTTTACTGGAAATCCAGGAAAATCCCAGAAACTCATTTGAGGGACCCCGGAAGAGGACTTTGGATAGAAATCCCAGGAATCCCATAAATTCCGTAATCCCGAGAATCCCGGAAATGTCGGAAAAGGTTTTAAAAGTATCCTGGAAAAAGGGCTTTGGAAATATAGTGTTAAATTGCGTGCAGACGAAGTCGCAGGTAAAAGCTCGTACAAAATACGTTCCTACTTTGGTATATCGTAAAGCTCATAAGTACAGTTCGTGGCGTTGTTATGTTCCTCGAGCGCTCATAAACAAAGCGAATCAGAGAAAAGTGTCGCCGGCGCTCTGTCACGCCCCGAGCCCGGGCCGGTAGTGTCATTCGCACGGAAACAATCGCTAATGGCTGCCCGGTATACTTGCAATTAAAAGTACTACAGTGCTTTCTGTAGGAAGAATACTGGCTGGCGAAAAATCGCAAATTTTCCTGGTTGTAGTTGGCGGCATTCGAATTTCAAAGCTATCAATTGCCAGAAGTAAAGTAAAGGCCACCATTTCCATGCAAGTTCATGCATTCCAATTTTAAATTAAATTTTAAATGTGTCACGTAAATTGTACAACATCATACGTTATTTATAACGGTCAACCACTTAACGCGCGCTGAAAAATGAAGAAGTGACCGACCCGCTCAATTATAGCTTTATCTCTCAATGCCTTACATCCTGTATCTGAGTACCTTTGTTAAACATTACCAAATATCTAATAAATTCACTTAACAAAGAAATTCTCAAGTACTGTGGATTGTTTTCTCCAATCCCTCTCAGATGACAATTATACTTACATATCTCTAAAACAAGAAGCACAGGACCGGTCTGAGTGGCGAGCCTTGGGGGAGGCCTATGTCCAGCAGTGGACGTCTTTTGGCTGAAATGATGATGATGATGATCTCTAAAACTACCTTTTTCGTATCTCTCTGTGTTTTGTTTGTGCTTAATGCTTAGGACGATTATGTTTTAAAAACCTAATCCGAACGTGAAGATCCGAGTCGAATCCCATACGGCATCGCTAACATGTGCTCAATTACAATGTTAAAAGCCAAAAACTCGTACCTACACTTTCACCCGAAACAGTTCTCGTAACTTTACCAAATAAATAGACAAATTGACGTAATTGTCATAACTTTTACAACTATTTTTGTAACTTAGGTAATTAGTCATGTCCCTGTAACGCAATTAATTGCAAAACCTACAATTTAATGAGCGATTATGGTGTTTTTGTTGCATGTCAGTGAATAAGGAAGTATGAATTACTAAATTATATGTTTAAAACCACTAAATTACCATACAAATTGTGCTATTAGTTTTCATTACAATAATTGCAGACAAAGATCGTTTTCAAAAGGAACTATGCCATTTTTTACAAGCATGAAAATAGCTTGATTTTTTTGAGCCGCTTGCCCCGATATGTTAATTTAGATTGCACGGTTTACAGGGTACAGAGCTTGATAAAAATGACTTTGTCAAGTAGGTTCTTTAAAAAAATGTTACCATTACGAAGGAAATTAATAAGTACTTCTTCCCAAAACCTTACATTGCTTACAAAGACTTATATTGCCCTCAGTACTGATGGGATCAGAAAATTCAGAAAGTTTTGAAGTGAGATGAGCTGGTGCAAGATGGAGCGCGATGACCTGGTGAAGATCGAAGGAATATTACGGCGAATACAAGCCGGGCACTACTAGCACGGGCCTGGTCTTTGGTGTGAGCCTTGGTAACAGGCCCAATAGAGAAATACCTTACAGACTAACATACAGAATATAATACAACTTAATACTTAACACTATGTCTGCGTCGTCTGACCCGAATTTGCGGTGTATGGAACTCGACCTCTGAATTTTATTGCCGGAACAAAACACGTTTTGGCCAGAACTCCTCAGCTGTAACAGCTGTAGCTATGTCCAGCAGTGGACGTCTTTCGGTTGGCATGATGAATGGACTGGCCGCTTCAAATAATTTCCACAACATCTGGATAAAAATTTGATGCGCCGTTCTCCCCGATTGTACTCGCGGCGATTACCCACATCAAGCGAGTACGGACAGACTGTGCGCTTGATTGATGCTTCTTTAATAACAGCATGTAACATTTCTGTAACATTCCTTGTAAAGCAAATCCGTAGTAGAATGCACAAAAAAAAAACTACAATTTTACTTGCCGTACCAAATCAATCGATTAACGTGTATGTTTACTTATATCCGGAAATTACCTCTACAAGCATTTATCCGGAAAGCAAATTAAAAAAAATGTGAAGTAGATACTTTAATTAGATAAGAGATTCTCCATTAAAATATCATGTCATCAAAAAATGTATGTAGGTCTGTGTAAATACGATCAAATCTGTAATGATTGTTATAAAACTACTAAAATCAAAAACTTCACAAATGGCGACTGAATATCGAGCTTTCCGCAATTAATTTGCGTTTAACAAAAATATTTTTAACTCAGTGGTAAAATTAAAATTCAATCAATCCGTATTCTAAAGATGATCGTAACCAAGCGATTTGCGTGAGTAGTACCATTGAGCAATTAGTTGCAATGTGATTACCGTTAGAACACATCTGGGTCGCTACGCTAGCTTCGAACACGTATTGGTAAATTTGGAACTTAGGTAGCTATTTTCTATACAAAATAGGTCAGGTGTTCTCGAAACCGTTTCTTTTCTAGCTAATTAGGAAAATAATCGCAGTAAAAAGACAGTGAAATTACTGAAGTTATTACCTTTTCTTTTTGTTTTACATATCACGAGACATTATTCTGTTTACAATTACAATAATTAGAATAGAGTTCTATTTATAATATGAAGTTCTGTTTACTGTATTTCTCCGAGATATGTACATAGTATAAAATGTTATAGGTATGATGAAACATTGGAGAAATTGCCTAAAATAAGTGTATCTCTCATGAGTTTACGGATAAGTGAAACTGCCATGTGATTTGTAAGATTTTATTAACCATGTATTATTTGCCAAATCCATCTGATACAGGTCAGATACACTCACTCGGTTATGGAAATATTGCCTTTGAAAGAAAGTCATCTAACATGGCGAGGCCTTAGGCTTGTCATGCATAACTTTGCATATTTACGAATATATGTTGACATGACTAATAAATACCGACGAACTTCCGTTTTTATGGACTACCTTTTTATACACAGTCGACAGTTTAATTTATTTTACTATGACCTTTGGTAAGGTACCCTAAATCAACTAATTCATTAAGATTGATTAAGATGTCATATTATAATCGTGTGTTAATGGCCCGTAGTTTATTGCCACGGCGCTATAAACCATTTAAAATCGTCTGAAATCTCGTCGCCTGTGCCACTCGCACTTAGGTAAGATTCCAAAGATGAATCTATCTTACACCACTGATTATATTTACGATTAATTAAGTAAAAAACCAAATCATCATCCACTTTTAACGGTTCTAGCGACCATTGGTATTCCAAATCATTCGAATTTACGGCACCTAAAATTTTTCTGATGCCTGAATCATTAGCCGTCTCTTCTGTCTTCAGAAACAAGTTGTACTCGACGTTTTTGAGCTTGAAATATACACTCTTGTCCTCCCAAATTGAATAGATTTCCCATTGAATAGATTTACTCGTCTGATCTTCACTATCTCCCCAGACAAATCTGTCGCTCTTATCGGTGTTTATCAGTGCGCCCAATTTTACAAATTGAAGGTTCTTTTTATTGATAATTTTGACTAATCCTCCTTTAAATATGAGTTTAAACGCTATCGGAAAATGATTGTTGAGGATTTCAGAGGAAGTATTTGAAAGTTTATATGCGAACTGCATAACGTTCTTTCTACCTTTTTCTAATAATTGTCTGACAACATTATTAATGATAGCTCCGTTACTGCTTTCTTCTAAAACTAAGCTTATATTCATCGCACTTTCATATGCACCTGAGACAATCCTTTTACGTAATTCCTCTCCAATTTCAGTTAAATTTATGTATGCTCTGTGACTATTTTCACCGAATAATGTTAAGCCCTGGAGCTTCTCTGAAACCTCATATCCGAGACAATAAAGCAGGCCCTTCAACTTCAATTCCTCTCTAAGATTCTTGATGTCTGGTTGGTTTTCTTTAAAACCAAATACCACTACTTTGCCGTGTTCGTCGTTGACCATTCTTGTTATGTCTTCAGCGCAACTTTTGTTTATAGGGGCGCCCATTAGTGTCACAAGTTTAACGGAGTTGCCTTTGATGTAGCTGCTGGTGTTGCAATTCGAGTAGCTGATCACGGGGATGCGGTTGGGTATTTTTCTGTCAGTATCTGGCCCGTTGCTGACGAGCTGGTACTGATGGTTCACGTTGTAGCAATTGGCGAAGCCACTGACGCCTGCTTCTGATTCAATCTTCCCTTCGCCCCAATAGTCTACATGATCTATTAGGTTTGTTGCTGAGAGCGGTAACCGCATCAGGTTGTATTCACCGATGTATGGCACTTCCGAGTATGGATATATGTGATTGATGTTGGTATTGTAATTCGGCGGTCTGGCTAGCTTCCAAGTAGACATTCGAGTACGATTCATTTTTCGGAATAATCTCTTTGAATCACTTTATTTTTATGTGTGCTCAGATTTCACCAACTGTTAAGAGTGTATATGGTAGAGTCAACCAGTTACAAAGAAACCTACATTATTTATATATTTTTTTTCAAATGCGATAGCGTATTGAATGTTATCATTTTTCCGCAGAGTGGGAATGGGCGCCTATCATACAAATAATAACCGCAAATTATCTATCGATTGCACCATTTAACCTCTTATCAAACAAAGTGCAAAAAAATATTTGAAAATTTCATTCATTTTATATTATTGATAAAGTTCAACCTACTATACACCGAGACACCGAGTACCTACTATAGTTAAAAAATCGAAATCTCCCACCCTGAGGGGCCATGCTAACTAACATTGACTAAAAACAATAGTTATTTGTTATGCAAGGCTGCAAAGTTGTTGTTTGCTGTGAGTGCGTGATTGAGACCCGAGTGAACGAAGGATTCTAGTACTATATAGTATATTCTACTATACTATATCTAGTATATTCTAGTTCAAATATAGAATCCTGAGTGTAACGAGGGTTTCAAGGCACGAGACAGCAAACGACTTTGCTGCTGAGCGCAACACGAAATTTTTCACCTCACGCGCGATTTTTCGGGAAGAAGACTTAGTTCGGCGTCACGTACAGTTTGTGCTAACTCTGGAGGAGTTAAATTCGTATCTTCATCCCTAGAATCGCTCATATTTTCTTTATTACTTCGTATAGGTATTCTAAATTACAAAACCAGCAATCTAAAACTTTTTGTTGTTTTTTTTTTATGTTTTTTTTTCCGGAGGTTGCGTTCCAAAGTTCCAAATCACTCCTACTCGTACTTCAAGATTCAATTATTCATTGAATACAGTTAAAATATACACATATTTAAGTATTTTTGTGATAAAACATAGTGAAATAATGAAATACATCTGAAACGGTGTATTATTAATATAATTTTATTAATGATGATATTAAGTAAATTGAACCTTTATTTTAATAAAACTCTCACGACGAATTTCGTTTCAGAACGTATCGTTATTTTTTTATTGTGACAGTGGCGTCATGCGTCGTTCGAATTTCAAAAACACTTTCCACGCTAGCGGATAAAAACAACTTTTGCGCTCGGATATCAAGCTGCAAAACGACCACTTTCGAGCCAGTGAGGTGAAAATGCACTTGACTGTGTGACTATCATAAAAAGGTACCTACCTACCATAGAACCACCTGGGCACTACTTAAGGCAGATTTTATAACTTTTTACAAAACAACACATTACTATTGTATATTGTGTATTTTTTTAAACGTAGGTCAAGGCTTCTACGCTGCGCATAACGCTGGGTCTAGCCCTACTAGAATCATCTAAATCTACTCATATCTACATTACTGGATTGCATAGTTAAGTAGTTTATTCAGAAAAGGACAAGTTAAAAGATTAAAAATAAACTACAAATAGCATTTAAATTTACAGAAAAAAAAATCGGAGGGGTTCCCATCACGCAGGCAGCATTCCCTCGCTGTATGGCAATATCCAGTCTTTGCGCGAGAAAGCTGCCCATCGTACATCATTCGAAAGTTCATATATTCCTGAAGGCATATTAAAAGAAAAAAAAAGAAAGAAAACATGTATTCATGACATTACACAACACACACACAAAAGACAAAAAAAAGAGCAACATTTATACAGAACAAAAGTGTTGTGGCTAGGGTTGCCAGATACAGTCAACACAATTCCGGGACAATTCGAGGGTTACGTTTTCGGTCGCTATAAATATGTACGAAAATAGATTTTTTTACAAATAATAACATCGCAAACGCGAATAATAACATCGCAAACGCGCATATATATATCTATGATTTTTTATATGTTGTTAGGTCCTCTGAGAATACTTTATACACAAGTTTACAACTTTCAAAACCCTGTAGATACTAGTCGACAACTTGCGAAAGTTTTCAGATAGTTCGAAAAAACCAAGTTAAAAAATATTTGTTTTTAGGGGTCGTTGCTTCTAAGTTTTTAAATTTAACTAATGTGCTATAACCAGATCAGGTCTCTTGGTTGCGAAGGTAGAGCAACTCAGAGATAGACATTTTTTTTTAATTCACAATTTTTCATATTTTTTCCTAAGAAATTACTTAAAGAAAGCATTTTTCAGGTATTGTTTCGTGGACTTTTCTATAGTTGAGTTAAACTAAGTCTAATTTGAGTAGGTACTCCTATTTTGGTTGCAGAGATGGAGATAGAACTAGTCAAAAATGGGCAAATTTTTCAAAAGTTAACAGAGACACGTATCGGCTCAATTAATGTCACTAGAGAAAAGTAAAAAAAGAAAAATGTGTTGGTGATACGTTAGGGTAATTGAGGGCAACCCTCCAATTGTACAGGCACGAAAAACGTTAACATTTAAAAAAATGATCATCTATGACTAGCTCTATCTCCAAGCAACCAAAAGACCAAGAGTACCCAAATTAGGCTTAAATTGTAGCAATATTAGTCGACTTCATAAAAATCTATAAGACAATAGGGATCACGACAGGGTGAAGAAAACAACATTCTAATTAGTCCGTCAGTCAGGTAATAAAAAAATATTAGACACGTATTTTTTGTTTTATCAAATTAACAAAGAATGACTAAGTTAAAACGCATTAAAGTTGGAGAGTGGGGGCTAACTACGTCACCTTTTATATGATTTATACATAACGTATAAATCGTACCTAACCGTGCCGTCACGCGACATTTCTACTCAATATATCTCCGTATAAGTTTGATTGCGTGAAAAAGAAAAAATACGTGTCCAATACTTACGATTATTGAAATCTTCCTGATAGAATTAGGAAAAGAAAGTTGTCGTCATCCCTATACCTGGAAAATGCTTTCTTTAACCAATTTACTGTCAAGAAATGAAAAAAGTGAAAAAATCGTCAATAAAAAATATATGAGTAGGTAGCTCTATCTCCACAACCAAGATCAAAGGCCGGATTTGGCTCTGATTATAGCCAATTTTGTAGAAGAAGCAATTCCTTAGCAATACTTCCTAAAGTTATTTTTTGCAAGCTATCTGAAAACTTACGCAATTAATTTCTCGACTACTAGAGGATTTTGAAAGTTGCAAACTGGTGTATACTTAACTACTCTCAGGGTCTCAGGGGATCTAACAACATGAAAAAAAAATCGTAAGTTACTATTCCTACCGACCGAAATTGTAACACTTGATTTTCAACGTTTTAAAATTAAAGTGCAGATTAACACCGTTTATAATTATATTAAATAAATGTATTGGTATTAAATTTAAGTTTAAAAGATGAAAGAGAATTTAAGATATTGAATCTAAGATCTTAGAGATGTATGTAAAGGGTCTAGAAAAAACTTATTAGATAAAAAAAATCTGTTATGTGGTACCTATTCGAAATCCGGGACTTTAAAGTGTAATTCCTGGACACGGGACGAGACCCGAAATTCCGGGACAATCCCGGAAATCCCGGCCATCTGGCAACCCTAGTTGTGGCCTGTCACGAAATGGTCCCAACTCAGCTTGTGCTAGCATTAAATGCCAGCGCTGGTCTTCCGTTGGGGCCATTTGGTGAGACCTCGACCGGCTACACACGGTACACTGAATACTTACAAATTACAAAATATTTACATTAAAAAATAAATAACACCAAAATATATACCTACTGTATCCTGTTAAGTAGCCAGTCTGGCTAACTGATAACACATACGATGTGAAAGTTTACTGATTATTGACCAAGTAAATGTAATTGAGATATCAATGAGCCGCTGCCGAAAACTTCGAATTAAAAGTACCGTTGCTGGGCTCGGTGATTTTACTCGAAAACGTCGAATCGTTCTTATAATAAATTCAGTTTTTAAATTATTGGAGTCATAAAATGTACGTACGCGAATGTTAGACGATGTTGGTCTTTGTATATACTTGTGTAATTGTTTTTTGGTGTTCAATAAAATTTGAGGCCGTGGTGGCCCAGTGGTTCGACCTACCGCCTCTCATGCAGAGTGTCGGGGGTTCGATTCCGGCTCGCACCTCTTAAGTTTACTTATTTGAATTTAATTTTGCACATAAGTGCGAAGTTCAATTTGAATTTACCACTGAGCTTTTCGGTGAAGGAAAACATCGTGAGGAAACCTGCACGCAACTGCGAAGCAATTCAAAGATGTGTGTGAAGTCCCCAATCCGCACTAGGCCCGCGTGGGGACTATAGCCCAAACCCTCTCGTGATGAGAGGACGCCTGTACCCAGCAGTGGGACGCAAATAGGCTACAGCCTAGTAGTAGTAGTAGTAGTTCAATAAAGAGAATTTGTATTATATTGTAAAGAAAAATCCCATATCATATTAACAAAACCGAAAGGCCCGCCTATTTACTAATAAAATCGAGATTAATAAATGACTAAACTATAGAGCCTATTTATATTTCCATCACCATTGGTGTAAAAAATGATAATTATCATTTGGATGGCTCAATCTCCGAACGCTTTTTCCAACCACCAACGGCGATGATAAATACTGGTTGTCGAAGCCCTCAGGTGGTCAAGTGTCTGGCGTGCCTTGCGGCGTCATCATTCATTTCTATATTTTATTTACATAATAGGCATTTACATGACATGATACACGGTAATAGGAACATTAGTTACCGCACTGTTCATGTCATGGGCCCTGCGCTGTCTCATATGTTGTCGTAGACATAATGAAACGCGCCGTTCTAATCTAAACGCATCAATCCCCTCGTATCGATATAAATCGACATTTGACTTTCACCCAGAATTATAATATCGGTGAAATATTGATTTGAAATGATACTTTTACTCATCCGCGCAGAATTCGAAAACATATCTGAATGCAAATCTGCGAGCCGGTTTTCATACCAACGAAATTGGACATAATAGTTACCTATTCGTTGCACGTGTTCGTTTCGTAATTTAGGTAATCACAGAGGAAAGGCAGATCGCGGAGAAAACTGGATAAACAAAGGCATGATTGACACGACAATTGAACATGGCACCTAAAAACCGTAACCTCTTCGCCAATTCAGTAAATCTATCACATTACTAGTTATGCCCCGCGACTTCGTCTGCGTGGAATATAAAATTGCCGATAATTTTTCTTTCCGACATCCGATTTTAATCAAACATAGCTTATATGTTGCTCCAAATAATGGTCTATCTACCCTTGAAGACTGCATTCAAATCGGTTCAGCAGTTTCGGAGATTAACTCTAACAAACAGACAGACAGACAGACAAACATAAAAGATTTCTAAAAATCGCTGTTTTGTGGTCTACCATACATCTTTAGACCCTCCGTTCCTTTTTTAGGGTTCCGAAGTCCACAAGGAACCCTTATAGTTTCGCCATGTCCGTCCGTCCGTCTGTCCGCACTATTGCTCGGAGATGCTTAGTTCTAGAAAGCTATAATTTGGCATGAATATACATATTAGTTACACTGACAAAGTGGTACAATAAAATTTTGAAATATATATTTTTTATAGGGTACCTCCCCTACTCGTACAGTGGGGATGTATTTTTTTTTCTTGCGTACCCCTATGGTGCGGCGTATCGTTAAATAGGTCTTGAAAAAATTTTTTTTTTTGCTTAAGTAATGCGTTTGTGGAATATTAAGCTTTAAAGTGCGAATAATATTTCTAAAGATAATTTGTAACATGCGCGACATACCTATAGCTGAGTGCTTCGAAGAACAATACTTACCTTTAATGCTTTTAGTTTTTAATCTAAATATATAAAACTCAAAGGCTCAAAGGTGACTGACTGACTGACTGACATAGTGATCGATCAACTCACAGCCCAAACCACTGGACGGATCGGGCTGAAATTTGGCATGCAGGTAGATGTTATGACGTAGGCATCCGCTAAGAAAGGATTTTGTAAAATTCCGACGGGAACGGGAAAAATCGGGATTTTACTTTTTAATATTTCTGCGCATACGAAGTTGCGGGGAAATGCTAGTTATAAATAGGTATAGCGGATAATATGAGTGGAAATTTAGGCTACTTATATTTCCTACTAGCTTCTAGAATTTAATTATGGTGTTCCCGCGGGAGCTAAGCGTTTTTCGGGATAAAAAGTATATCCTTTCCCGGGATTCCAACGTGAAGATTAGAGGTAACAGTAACAGGCACACAGATAGAGTTACTTTCGCATTTATAATATTAGCTTGGATGGATGTTGAGGATAGGTAATGGATGAGTGATGAGTGTAAATTTAGGCTACCTAACTATATTTCCTTTGGTGTAGATATCGTAGGTAATTTACGCATTAACAGGTAAGATACCTATGCAACAAAGTGGATCCATCGGTTCGTTACCCTGTTCGAAACGTAATCCGACATCGTATTACATATTTATTACACATCAATCACTCCTTATGCAACCTATTGTAAATCTTACCAGACGTCTATAGACCAATTGTAATTGCTATTATATTTAAATGAATTGGTAATTCCGAAATTATGTTTAACAAGATTGCGTAAGTGAACATCAGCATCAGAACAATGATATTAAGGTACCTTTACATTTAATAAGATTTTTGGAATATTCACACGCTTTTTCAAGTTGTATTTTCAAATTATTACAATCTTCGTCTAGAAAACTTTAATGTGAGTAAAGAGATAGTTATGCTATGCATGATGCATTTAGAGCACTTCCTATAGAATGCAAATACATATAACTTTAATAATATTAAGTTTAAGGATGGTTTTACCTTCCCATGACATTTTTGAACGTTGAAACTATTTGGAAACTGCATTACTTGGTGTTGCTCTGGGGAAATAATATGGGAAAATCGCGTCCAAAAGTTGGGCTCTGTGGAGGGGACAGTACTGGGAGATGATTATACCGTATTTTAAAACTGGTTTTTATATAAGAAATAACTGTTTTTTCATACATGTTAATATGAATTTGACTAGGTATGTAAAACACCACTAAATGCAAAAAAATACATTCATCTGCTTGAAAAAATCATATTACGAGATAAATGCAAAAAATGCAAGTAGACATTCGAAAATCTCGAGGGACGACTTTAAATGGAAATGCCCAAATTTAATATTTGACGATAGAGACTTACTTTATTAGAAGAGATGCCTTTAAATTACCGGGGGTTCAACATAATGGTGCGTTTACATAAACGGCGTTCAAAACGACATTCACGGGCGCGTTCACAGGCACGGGTGTGTAAACAGGCTGATTTTCAACGCGCTCGTGAACGTGAACGTGAACGTGAACGCCGTCGATCGGTCAGCTGTCGGTTTCCTATCGGTTGTTCGGCAAAGATCACTGTCTGTTTACATACACGGCGTTCAAAACGACGTTCAACGGGCACGTTTACGAGCCCGGGCGCGTGTATGTAAACGCACTATAATGTGCGTACAGTAATGGCATTAAAACCCGTTCGGAGCAGTGCGGCCAACATTACTGCTGATTTACTGCAGTCGCCTGACCATTTCACGTTAACGGCAACTCGGTTCGGTAACTGTCGCATGCCTACACTGTTTTGTAAACACAGTTAAATTTGAAACTGGGTGAACCTCGAGTTAACTAAGACGCTGACAAGAGCTAATGACCTTGAGCAATCGAGGCAGGCAACTGTCTCAGCGGACAATGTCTGTTTGCATTGGAGGGAGCGAGAAGCACGACCGTGGCATCTGGGCGATATGATATACCTACGTAGAAAAACAGAAAGATGAAGATTAAAAAAAAACCCACATTGCATGAACAATATAAATTAGCAAATTTTTTGGTAAGTATGACGGAATAGTGTAAAAAATAAGCTTATAAAACCGTTTAAATAGGATTAGAACTATTAACTTCACGATTTTTTTTCATCGAACCGATTTCATGAAATCCTTTTTACGAAATAGCAAGTTTTTGAAGTATATAAATATTAACATATTATTTTACTTGCCTTACAAAATCAAATAGTTTTCGTTTAAAATACTGTTTAAATAAAGTCAATTTAGGTCTTGTGTGTGGCGCCTTAAAGACTCCACATCGTTTTCAGTACATTAGGGGAACTGAAGCAAGTTAATTACTCTAATTAATGAGAAATTATTACGATACCTACATAAAGGTTTTGCCTATATGTAGATACGAGTCTACACAAATATACCATTTATTCAATCCTATGGATTATATTCGCACTAATATTATATTCGCGAAAGTAACTCTGTCTGTATGTTACCTCTTCACGTTTAAGTCGCTGAGCCGATTTAGATGAAATTTGGAATGGAGAGAGATAGTTGGAGCCCTGTGAAAGACATAATTTTTACCCCGGCTACTTTTTATCCCGGAGAAACGCATAGTGCCTGCGGGAACGCTGTACCCGAAATGCAAGCGGACTAGTCGCAGAAAGAAGCTAATAGGTAAAATAAGTTTCCACATGCGTGGAATGGGGGCTATCGCGTGTGAATTTACCACTAGAGGCGCAAGTGTCGCGTGAGGGAGGTCCAATAACATTCAGTTTTCACTGGTTTTGGCGGGCTTCGTGATATAAATCATAACTTCTTTAATTTACCTGTTGAAAAGTGATCTCTTTCGTGAAATTATCGCAAATATGGATTATTTGGCTATGAATGTAAACGTTTTGATTTTTTTTCTTTTTTACAAACAAAACGGAACTGCACAACATTGCGGTATAGCTACTCGATATGATGATAATCATTTATAATTAATAAACTTAATGAGATTCAGGATTGAAAACTTTGTTTCGGCGCCGATCTTAAAGTCGCCTTTGACAGCTATACCTGGACCTTAGTCAACAGTGGCGCCAACTGGTGAGCAATGAAACGATAGTCCCCATTGCGAAGATACACACTTCTTAAAGTTAAAACGCAATCAACTCAACGGATTGCTAAAACCGGACGCTCGTATTACTTCATAGGTACATTATTTTGTTTTTAATTAGAATTGTTATTTTACATTCAAAGTATATCTGTTTCTGGGTTGGATTAATGCATGACCTGCTTTGTGCGAAGCAATCGCTTTCATACACTACATTTAGGTCTGAAGAGTTCTCGGAAAGGCCTTGGGTTGTGAAGTAGGTTCATTGAAAAGTCTATATTTCTTGAAACTCTATTGCGCCTTGCGCCATTTCAATCCATACTTTACTAATCTATACTTAAAATTATAAATGCGAAAGTGACTGTCTGTCTGTCTGTCTGTCTGTTACCTCTTCACGCTTCAACCGCTGGACCGATTGAGATGAAATTTGGCTTGGAGATAGTTGGATTTCCGGGAAAGGACATAGACTACTTTTTATCCCGGAAAAATGCATGGTTCCCGCGGGAGCGCGATAACTGAATTCCACGCGGGTGAAGTCGCGGGCAGAAGCTAGTAAGTATTATAAATGCGAAAGTAACTCGGTCTGTCTGTAACTTCTTCACGCTTAGACATCTGGGACCTACTTAGATTAAACTTGTTACGGTGATAGTGTAGTACATGATGGCAAAAGCCCGCGACATCGCCCGCTTGGAATACGGTTATATCGTTCCCGCGGGAAGTATGCGTTTTTGCGGGATGAAATGTAGCCTATACACTTCCCCGGTATCTACTCGAAATATCTATATACCAAATTTTGTCTAAATTGGTCTCTGGAGGTAACAGACAGACAGAGTTACTTTCGCATCTATAATATGACTATGGACAGTGGACAGAGACAAGGATCTTTTGGAGCGCACGCCAAATTCACTTTTCAAATTTTCAAACTAGATTCACTCTTAGCGAAAGCTGTAGAAAACTGTCATTTCGAGGTGTAAATGTCACGATGAGTCTGCTGTTATGTTACCAACAGACTTTTATGGTTTAATGGCTGATACACCGTGTCAACGATCTTAAAACATCAAATCGAATCTTGATTATGACATGATATTTTTTGAATGCATTTTCTATCTTTAGCTTTCTTGTTAATAACAGTTGAAATGATAAGACACGAAGAAAGTGTGTTGCGTATACGGAGTGTGGCCTGTAATAGGATAATTTATTTTTATCGATGATTCCACTGTGTATTTGTCCGTAGTTACCTCGTCCTGATCCTAATACTCCCAAGTGCTTAAAATCAGAGCTAAAGTAATTTAAAGTCAAAACCCACAGTGAATGGACTTCAAATTATTGAAGACAATCATGAATGACAAATGTCAAATATTACGACTGGGCACAGTTAGGTCTCATATCTATTTTCACCTACTGTGTAATCTGTATTACAGTAACAAATAAAATGAAAACGTAAGGTAAGATACCGTAAAAAATCATCAAAGTGAAAGAAAATAATATATTTACAGCAGCAAAAAAATTCACAGATTTCATGCCTCACACGACTATCCAGCACATTGGAAATGAATCTAAAGAATACAAATTCGGAAAAAAAAGATTTTATTTTTCACTATTTCAGCCATAACTTTTTTGTTTTTGACTTTCTCGAATTGAATATCATATCTTCACAAATCTCCGAGATATATGACATTTCCAATGTCAAAACACGTATGGTTTCAAAACACATAATGAATTGATTTACCGATTGATGACGACCGGATTGGTCCAGTTGGTTAGTAACCCTGCCTTCTGTTCCGATGGTTGCGGGTTCGAGTCCCGCTCGGGGCAAACTTTGTGTGATGAACACGAATGTTTGTACTCGAGTCATGGATGTTTAGTATTTATATATGTATGTATTTCTCTATATAAGTATTTATATCGTTGTCTAGCACCCATAGTACAAGCTATGCTTAGTTTGGGGCTAGGTCAATATGTGTGAAATGTCCCAAGATATATATATATTTAGGTAACGCAGTCATAACCGAGGTCAAACCCTAGCAAACAGTAAACCATCTGGTCACGCGTGAAACTTTTCTTTAAGCAAATGGGCGAAAATACAGTAGGTAGTTCCTCATTTTTACACGTCACAAAGCAAACCGAGTAACGGCGTGGGCTTTGTTTTGCCAACGCTTGTTCGTGACGTGACCACAGCTGACTTGTAGGCACTTCTGTTTGCTTAAAATCAAGTTCGATGAACGATGTCCATACATACGTGATGAGTTATGACTGCTGGATAATCGGAAACCTCTAATTAAATATTAAAATCAAAGGCTTCAAACTCAAGTTTGGTAGAGACATGTTAGGTCTGTTCCATAGACCTATAATAACATATGGACGAACAGTGCCTAACAGAATATGTCAAAATATAGTAGCAAACTGACATTAGAGAATACGTTCCAATATGCTAGTAACGCCTCTTTGTACTATGTGTCAAGATAAATATTTTGTACAAAGTAAACCTAATACTATAAGACTTAAGTGTCAAATTTACTAAGCGCCAAACGGTTGCCCCAACTGTTCGGGCACCTGTTTTGTTGGGCCATTTTACTCCGGGTGACTGTGAATCCTTACTTATAATAGATCAATGTTCTGTTCTTATCATTAAAATTGTCAGCTCATATCATCCACCAGTCTACCTATTACGTTTAAGTATGCCGTGCTGGCTAGGTAGGTACGGGCTCATCTCATCACGAGAAACATCATATAAAAAAACAAACTTAGTATGAAAAAAAACCTTAGTGACACAACTGACATCCAAACAGATATTGGTTCACGTCAACCTTTTTTCAAATAACCCATCCTAATTTGGGTAAACAACCAATTTCAATATACAGATAGGCAATCCCCAATCCCGTTGGCGAATCATCTCGATTGGCTGTAATTCAATCACATGCCTAACGGCGCGTGCGCACCGCTAACGCTACCCCTGTAGCCGGGTTGGCGCAACAGTTACATTTACCCTACTTCCCTTGATACAGTGCTTGGATTTCACGTAGACCGGTAGTTACCCTACTTAACTTGAATTTGACATAAATTACGAACTGTGGGTGTTTATTTTTCACTATCAGATTTGTTTGCAAAGGATGTGCTTATTTACTGTCGTGGCATAAATTATGCGTTTAATTTGAAGTTCTAATTTAGATCCTAGTGAAAGTGACGTAATATTTGCATCAGTTACCTACTGACTCTCTTACCTAAACTGAATGTAAATATTTTATTATTAGTAAATCAAACTCGATACTATTTATAATTCATGTCAGTTAACACTGCCAAAGAGAAGTGTTTATTTAACTATGTAGGGACTTAATATATTTAATTTTTGTTACCCTTGGCCGTAAAGTGGGATTTTCTGCCCGCTATGGGGATAAAATCTCACTTCCTGGCCAAGGCAAGACGTAAAACTTTAGACAAACCACAGGTGCGGGCTGTAGGTAATTCGTAAAGCCCCAGATCGCATATTTATAACACCTGCGACCTGGGACATTAACGAATTCACCGCCCTAGGTCTGTAATATACTATTACATTGCTATAAACTCGAAAGACCATCCGATTGGTTGGGATATCGCAGGATCTATGAAATTGTCAATTTCGCTTAACAAGAATGACATGGAGTAAGTAAACCAGTGCTACTAAATCAGGCTTTCACTGCACGATCAGGCTTGTCTCCTAACTAGACGATAGACGACTTTGTACTTTACGCTAGTACCACTTAACTCGCAATGAAATGTTAATCTTATGCACTAGTGACCAGTTATAACCAGGCTGACACGAAGAGACAATGTACCTATTTTGCTGGATCACTTTCATTCTGTTTTATGGACTACTTAGTAGAGTTGCTTCAGCCATTTCGCAATGAAAGGTCAAATTTCAAGAAAAGTAACAAATGAGTACCTTTAAGTAAAGTATACGGGGTCAAGCAAAAGGTTGTGACGATATTTCACCCACAAAATCAGCTATCGATTCTAAGCAGGTTTTTTTAAAGTTTTTAATTTTTTACGAGTCGATAAAAAAAAATTGTATGGGATTCATGAATCTCATACCTACTATTTTTTTTTCCAAAAGAAAATTTTAAGAAAAGTAACAAATAAGTAGACTTGGTCAAGCAAAAGGTTGTGACGTTATTTTACTTGGAAAAAAATATCGTTTAGTATGGGATCGATGGCGTGAGCGATACCTGCTCGCTCACGCGTCGCGTGAACTTTAAGTAACTAGATTTAAAGTTCAACTTGACGCGTGAGCGATCCTATAGGGGACAGCGAGATCCCTATATAAGACTTCGAATATAGGAACCTGAATCCCATACTATTTTTTTTCATCATCATCATCATCATTTCAGCCAAAAGACGTCCACTGCTGGACATAGGCCTCCCCCAAGGCTCGCCAATCCGACCGGTCCTGTGCTACTTGCTTCCACCGGTTTCCCGCGACCTTATTTTTTTTACCAACTCGTAAAAAATTTAGCATGCTTAGAATCGATAGCCGGTTTTGTGGGTAAAATATAGTCATAACGTTATGCTTGACCTTATATACCTAACTTACTGAATTACAGAAAGGTTGAAACAGAAGAATAATCTACAAGATACCTATAAAATTCACATGGAACACTTAAAAGTTAACAAATGGCAATTTGTGAATTTATAAATTATTGAAATGCTGGCTTCTGCCCCCTACTTCGGCTACTATTTATCCCGGAAAACCGCATAGTTCCTGCGGGAACGCGATAACAGAGTTCCACGCGGGTAAAGTCGCGAGCCCGAAGCTAGTATATAAAATATAAATATTTAAATTAAATGAGGAAATGATCAAAACATATGTGTTTGGACATGGAGTTGGTCGTTCGGGTAACTGTAAGCTTGCAGCCAACAATTCATCGTATTTGACATTTCTCGCTTTCCATAAACTTATAATAAAACAAAACTTTCATGGCTCTGCCATATTCTTCATTGTTCAGCCGGTTAACGTCTTTTCCAAGAGCCACCTAAGGCTTTGATTAACTAACTAAAGTTAACTAAACTAACTACACGACGAGGAATAGTAAAGTGTAGAAAGGCCGCGCTTTTAAGAAATTGTAGGTGAAAATGGTAAATTGTTATTTTGTCTCTAATGTAGTAGGGTAATTTAGTAGTTTTCGGCCAGTTAAGCAAAACTTTGAATTCAGATGGATTTGTTTTAGTGATATGTTTGACAAAACTTATTCTGTATATTATTTATAAACTAAGAATATAATGCTGCTTCTAAGTCTGTATCATTTTTTGCAATTAATAGTATAGTTTTATTTTTATAAAAATAAATATCAGAAAGTAGCAATTTCGGTGGTTTTCGGCCACCTGTTTTAGTTTTCGGCCGCTTGTTTAACCAGTTCTCGGCCACTGTTATTTATTTACAATAATGGCTCTTACTTCATAAACGCTATATTTTAAATTTAAACAAAATATAAAATCAATAATCATAGAAGCTGCTTTATTCTATATATAAATAAACTATTTTTCGGCAGTTTGCTAACACGGCCGACAATAAAAACAATTTCTTTCACTTTTCGGCCACTTAAAGTTGGTGGCCGAAAACCACCCAGAAATTCACTTTATAAAAACTTATTTTCGGCCGCCCTTACATCTGTTTATTTTGAGATCTCTATGGAAAACAAAAAAAAATAAAAGGTTGCTTTACACTTGGCGCAAAATCAGGATAAATATGGAATTTTAAAATTGACGAATTAGTTCATTTATTGCATATTTTTTTATTATTGGCCGAAAACTAAATACATTATTTTTGTTTTTCGGCCATTATAACATAACCTAGGCCGAAAAGTAGCTTTGCACAATAGTTCCCGGCCGCCGAATACAAAACAATTAAAACCTAATTTAGATCATCAATTTGTTAAAACACAGGCGGCCGACACCTAAATACATTAATAAGCTTGTATCCAAATTTCTATTTAATGACATGTTTATTAAATATATTTTTCTCAAACATGCTCGGAAATGTTCGTGTTACTTTCAAAAAAAGAAGACGCGAGGCTGTCCATTGCCGGCCTTGGCCAGCAAAAACATTATTGTCGTTTGTGTTTTTTTTTAATTCGCTTGCTATTTGAGACACCTCTAGAAACTGACAAATCCATGGAGGTAATAAGTACAACTTCCATGGTCAAATCATCCACGATCATGGAAGTAGTAAATACTGATGTGGGGTAAGTGCGCCTAAATTTATTTCGCCCACCTTGTAAACAGCCAACTACTAGTTGAGTAATATTTATAGGTTTCGATATATTTATGTTAGGCGCACTTACTCCATCCTGGCGCACTTGCCCCGAAACTGACAAATCCATGGAGGTAATAAGTACAACTTCCATGGCCAAATCATCCACTATCATGGAAGTAGTAAATACTGATGTGGGGTAAGTGCGCCTAAATTTATTTCGCCCCTATGCCTTGTAAACAGCCAACTACTAGTTGAGTAATATTTATAGGTTTCGATATATTTATGTTAGGCGCACTTACCCCATCCTGGCGCACTTGCCCCGACTGACCTTACGTATTTCCTCGCTGTTTGAGAAAAGCATTATATATACCTCGGCCGCAATTGCGATTGCCGGACTCAAACTAATAGAAGGCTTCGCTTCGCTCAGCCTTCTAACTGACTCGTCCGGCAATGCGCTACTTGGCGGCCTCTGCAATAATGTACTATTGATTTAATGGCAAATATAACCCATCAATTATAGGGGCGTTGAAGTTATTTTTCGGCCGGGAGGCCGAGAACCAAATGATTTTACGAAATGCAATCTAGTTATCCGGCCATCACATTTGAAAGGATTTTGCTGAATATCATATAAATTTTAATCTTAAAAACACTATTTCAACTCATCTACAACGCACATAGATAATAGCGATGTTTCCAGAACCAAAGAAACCACATTTTAACTTACCTTGAAAAAAATATCGCGCACTATTTTGTTCGCTAATTTTGACACAAATCCTGACTGCCTAAATTCCGTTGCCTTTTTTACGAGCTTATTGAAACATTTAATAAGCGAACAGATTCAGAAGGTGTCGGCGTCAAATGAATTTATGTGATTAAAGGAATTATTTGAATGAGTATGGTAAAGTGGTAAAAATTCTGGTTTTTAGAGTTTTACTACGTAACGGCCGAAAACCAGAGGGGGCCGGTAAACCGGCTAAACTACCCTATTTATGTACCTACATCAATTCGCTTATTCGCAATCAATTTACCATATATTTGTGGTTATTTATACTTAAATAGGTGTAGGTATAGGTACCTACCTACTTATAACCGATCCGATTTAGAAATGTCCCAATGCCTGACAGTGTTTCCCCCTTTGTCATCATCACTGTCATTTCAGCCGAATACATCCATAATCGATTCACTTCGCAAGATATTTAGGATCTGTCGGGGCAGTTGCGCCAGGGGGGGGGCAAGTGCACCAAGGTGGGGTTAGTGCGCCTACCATAAATATATCGTAAACTATAAACATTGCTCAACTAATGATTCCATACATGCAACTAATATATTGGGGCGAAAAATCAATTTAGGCGCACTTACCCCACCGGAGCATATACCCCGACTCACCTTATATGATTTAAAAAGCTTATTATTCGGTGAATCGAATCGCCTGTCTCAGTAAAGCCGTGCGCCGCAGGGAAGCCGTGGTGGCCTAGTGGTTCGATCTACCGCCTCTCGTGCAGAGGATCGGGGGTTCGATTCCGGCTCGCACCTCTAAGTTTACTTATGTGCGAAATTCAATTTGAATTTACGACTGAGCTTTTCGGTGAAGGAAAACATCGTGAGGAAACCTGCACGCATCTGCGAAGTAATTCAAAGATGTGTGTGAAGTCCCCAATGGGCCCGCGTGGGGACTATAGCCCAAACCCTCTCGTGATAAGAGGAGGCCTGTGCCCAGCAGTGGGACGCAAAATAAGGTGTAGTAGTAGTAAACAGGATCTTCGCAATGTAGGGTGTTAATCTAACTACCGTCATCATTACTTGGGTACCTATTGTAGGTATTAAAATGGTTGTAAAATCGATTGTAAAACCTTGACATTAACTAATTATGTAAGTATCATGAAAACACATTTTACAAACATTTAACCTTTACCACTGGATTAACGCCTTCATTTTATTTTTTATAGATCCGGAAGTCTACTTTGTTAATCTAATACCTACTCATATTAGATTGACAAAGAAGTTATCCTCATATTGAGTTATTTATGACTAGCTTCTGCCCGCGACTTCACCCGCGTGGAGTTCGGTTAACGCGTTCCCGCGGAAGCTATGCGTATTTCCGGGATGAAAAGTAGCCCATGTCCTTTCCCGGGACCACACCTATCTCCATACCAAATTTCATCCAAATCGGTCCAGCGGTTGAAGCGTGAAGAGGTAACCGACAGACAGAGTTACTTTCGCATTTATAATATTAGTAGGGATACCTACTCATATTCATAAATAACTCAATATGAGATTTTGAGTTTGTATTTCGGGATAAAAAGTAGCCTACGTTACCCGAGACTTAAACCATCTCAATACCAAATTTCATCTAAATCGGTCCAGCGGTTTAAGCGTGTATAGGTAACGGGCAGAGTTACTTTTGCATTTATAATATGTTTACTTAGAGGATAACCGCGGTAACGTTGGTGCATGGGGACCTCGTGCCTTAACTTAATAGTAGGTACATCAAAGACCTAGGGCGGTGAATCTAAAAGTCTATCTAAAAGTTTACTTCTTGCCTTCACCAGGAAGTGAGTAAAGTCTTTCAGTGTCCATTTGCATCCTTTAAAAAATTAACAATCATATTTTTTAATAGTCAGTATTTTGTAACAGACAAACAGAGAGAAGAGTACGTAAATGTAAGATTATCGTGAGTGAAGACAAACAGACGCACCTGTCGTAAAATCATCAATGTAAAGTACCTATGTGGAAACATTTAATAGACGTTATTATCTCAATTATGTTTTTGTTGTGATGAAAGCAATATTTAATAGGCATACAATGTAATGTTAAAGGCTTATTAATACGAGTATTGCTTTCTGTAGACAATCCTTCTAAATAACATTATTTTTGTTAATAAAAAAAAAACGTGAACGAGTGATTATGATTGCAACCAACTTATCTTAAACACTGAATCAAAATCTGTTCAACTGTTGAGGAGCTACGAGGCCACATACTGAGTAGGTAAGAAATTTCAAGCAGATGAAGTTGCGGGCAGAACAGAAACTAGTGGTGAATCATCAAACATAAAACTCTTCCATTTCTGGCTGTCTGATTGACTGACTGACTGATGCAATGGCACAATCGAAACTGGTCGGAGAGAGCTGAAATTTGGTATTTACGTTCCTTGGGCAGCGTCGGGAGGACTAAGAGAGAGAGAGAGAGAGAGAGAGAAAGAGAAAACGGGATTTTACTTTAAGGTTAATGTTTGTGCGCATACGAAGTTGAAAGTCACAATCCCATGTAAATTTTTTGGTCATGCAAAAAGTCGTCTCTTACCTTGTCAAAGTGACTTGATCAAAAATTCTTCATGTTCGACAGACACAAGACAGTCGAACATGAAGAATTTTCGATCTAATACATAATTCACTAGGTTTATTATAATTTATGACAAACCCGTCTGACTGGCCAATGTAAACAGTGGTCACGCCTCGTCTGCCAATAGATCAATTTTAATAGAGAGCTGTGGTTTACAGAGAGTAATATGTTTAGTAGCTATTAAGAGCTACATAGCTATCTAATAACGTTATATGTTACGTTATAAGCTTGCAACTCTAGGAAGCGCTGGTAAATTCTTTTTCTGACGTGTAAAAGTGCCCCTATGTGGCCAATTTGCTGAATAAATGATTGAATTTGAATTTGATATAAAGAATTTGTCATTAACTCATTATCTATTATCTTATCCTATTCATATTTTTATATTTTTACCCTTAGCTGTCTAATATAATTTACCTACCTAAGTCACGGAAATCTTGATCCCTTGGGAAGATCCGATAGAAGGTTAGATTACCTATTTGTTATTCTCCTATGTCTATATTCCAAAGTTTATTAAGTTCAGTAGTTTCAAAATACATATGAAAAGTGTAAAAAAAGATTCATTCATATCTTTGGAGGCAATATTTATGACCCAGATTTTCAAGCATTTTCTTATACATTAGAAGCTAGGTACTTATTTCAGAAAAAATGTAGAGTATCTAATAAATTTAGAGTATTTAGAGTAGAGAACTGTGGATTTAATAATTTAGACGAAAATATTTACTACTACTACTACTACAACAGCCTATTTGCGTCCCACTGCTGGGCACAGGCCTCCCCTCATCATGAGAGGGTTTGGGCTATAGTCCCCACGCGGGCCCAGTGCGGATTGGGGACTTCACATGCATCTTTGAATTACTTGAACTTTGAAAATATTTAATCTAGAATTAAATAAATCTCGCACATTGAACGATTTTATTGCGAAATGAATATTACCTTCAGGTTCTCGTAAGGAAACTGGTGCAGGTTTCTTCACGAGATTTTCCTTCACTAAAGCAGTTGCGCTGCGAAAAAATCAAAGATATCAATCAAAGATGCGTGAGGCCGCTTTCCGTGTACTGAACCAGTGTAGGGTATAATGGCGATGTGGAGATAGAAAAGCCTTTTCCTTTGGAAATCCTCATGGATACCACCACATACTGACGGGAGTGGGGCGGTTGTACCGGACTCCTATCGGTTAAAACCCCACGAGGTCCCATATATATCCTCTTTGTAACGGGGTTGGGGGTATGCTATGAATTCTTTCGCTAGAAGAAAGGAGGGTTTTTATCCGGCAACCTGCTAGGATGATGGATGGTGCTATATTATCATTATAGGTATGTGTGTTGTTTTTCCTTTTGTTCTTACCTTAAGCAACACACTGTTTTCTGTAGACGGTTGAGCAATTTTTTTTGCATTACCTATTCAAAAACTTCGTGTCATATGGCCTTGAAAAGATTTCACGCCGGATATCTATTCGTATTTTAAAAATGTTACTTTGGTTACATTTGACGACTGCAAAGTTCAGTTATTCGGCAATCCTGCCGTAATAAATATATGGGAAATTTCATGGTAATTAAACTTTATTGTACTCTGTAACTGATTGACCAGATTATGGACATAGAGAAGACCTATCAAATAAAAATTGCGCTTATGAAGTATGCCTTTTTCTAACTGTAGGGCTCATATCGCAAAAAAGCGACGTCAACGTCAAGTTTAGCTCAGGTAAGATACTTTAGAACTTTTTTCAGGACGTTACTTATTGATCTCTTCCTCATCGGGTGTTGCGTATCGTCATTGCTATTTAAAAGAACGACATCTTGTCGTGTACGTAGTTTTAAGAGGGTTTATCCCAAAGTTGGCAACGTCACATACAGCTGTCAAATGTTTCGCTGTTTTTATTAATTTCTAAATGTTACTGAATTAAAAAGGAAGTTATCATTCTATGATTGAATGACGCGTCTCGTTTTATATTTGTTGGTTAGCCATTCAAATGATAAGATTACATTAAAATGCGATGGAAAGTTTACAAAAGAAATTACTTCCTTAGTACAAAAAAAAATGTGTTCCAATGATAACTGTTGCAATCCATGCTTAATGTTTTATTCAACCATAGAGCGATAATTCATGTTTTCATTCAGTAATATTCAGAAATTAATGAAAACAGAAAAATAAGTACTTGACAGATATGTGCGACGTTGCCAATTTTGGGATAAATCCTCTTAACTTTAGTGACGATACCTATAAAACTACCCACTATAAGACCTGTGTTCCTTTGAATTCATACATAACAACGCTCTTATTTACCGAATAATTTTCACATATAAAACAGCGGAAAACATCACTCAGGCCGTTTAATCTACAAAATTGACTTCCATATAGACAAGCCCGGGTCAATATTGGACTCACCTGACGCAACGCAACGCACGCAACCTCTTGAATCTCGTGATGTAATAACGCATGATACAGATCGCTACGACAGAATTATTTACATGTAGATTGCCTTAAATTTCTAAGTTTCTCTCCGAAACTACATGTGAACACTATTGTAAGTATATTTCCGCCGTTTAAGCAGGCTTGCACTGATCAGGGGCTCCATTCGAAACGTTACATAGAGAAAGGGAAATTCCCTGTCCCTGCGCTCATTAAACTACTTATTATCAAACTTTAAATCCTAAAATGACTTGTTTGGTTACCATGTACTTATTTACTATCCTAGTGACGTCACAGACCAAGCTAACATGGCGGCTAGCTTTTTAGTGCGAGAAATGAAAATTTAAAAGTACTTTTTAAGGTATTTATACCATTCAGAAAATCGAAATAAAAAATCTTATGATTCAATCCGACATAAGGATAAGTAATTTTAAACCACATTTCAAAAAATAGTCTAATACCCTATTCTTAAATTAAATAGCGATAAATGTTATTCATTTTGTATACCTAATGTAAATTCTCGATTAGCCAGAATTAAGATATAGAAACTCGAAGAAAACATTGATGATGGCCGTCGCGTTCTACCATTTTCAATTTAATTTAAATGATAAAACAATGAATAAATTACAGTCGTTCCGCCGTATATCAGACCTATGTATGTATTTAAATTAGTTAGAAGGTTCCATTGGCGTTCTTCGGTAGTGTAATACATTTCCTCTCGTGGACAAAACAAGATTTTGACTTCTTATACGATTAAATGTGATGATGACACTTAGATACGATTGTAGGAAACTACTTCTGTTTTGCTTAAACTTCAGGTGTACCTACTGCCTACTTAATAAGCAAAATTGCTGACTCAATAAAAAAATGATATAATGATTAAGGACCTACGCTTGTTTAATTCCAAGCAAACAGCGCAACGTAATCGCGTAAGAAATCACAAACCAGGCAAATTAATCTAATCTCGTGCTAAGTGATTTCCTTCTTATTTACATCAATGTAAGCTGATTCAGATAAGGTACTTTCGCTTTCGCTTGTTATGCCTTCATTTGCATAGTAAAATGAACTTTTAAATGGTTTATCTGTGATTTACGCGAGCATTGCGGCGCTGAGTCGGTGGGCGTTCCGAGCTAACAAACCGTGATCCTAAATGTATTATAGTCGACAAGATGTAAAATTAACCGACATTCGACAGCTGCAAAGACCCAAAGAACCTAAAAACGTACCTATTACTCATCGACATAGAAATAAATAAATAAATAACATTTCCGAATCGTTTTACTTAACATGTTTCATGCTGTCCCCATGCAAAATAATCAGAACTTTCACCATTCAAAGTCGCTTAGTGCGAAAAACTATGCTTATTAGATCTCCTCGACTATAATGGTTTCAGCGCCTACGCTACGTTCCCTTTTCCCGTGCAATTGACAACGTTGGTGGGCTTTGGGCCCATTCAAATTTGTACCTTACCGTACCTACATAGGGATGTGAAATCGCCTCTCTCCTATCTTAATTTTAAGGATT
Organism: Aethes cnicana; assembly: GCA_963971205.1. Taxonomy (NCBI): domain Eukaryota; kingdom Metazoa; phylum Arthropoda; class Insecta; order Lepidoptera; family Tortricidae; genus Aethes; species Aethes cnicana. The sequence continues at coordinate 5,746,470 of OZ020292.1, forward strand.
GTACTTAATTATTACCTATCGTGAAGGATTCGCTTTCGCGATAAATGTGATCACTTAATTAAATTTGACAGTATTCTATTAATAAAATTCTGAATTTCAAGTTGATTGAGATAAAACCGTAGACGCGACTAATGTATTGATTAGTGAATATGTAAATTTATAAATCGTAATCGGTGGACCATTACGTTGGGAATTTACATAAATTGCTTGCCTGTCGAACAACAGTATTGATTGCTTATTAGGAAATATGCCAAAGGTTACAGATTAAGATGCGCTGAAATAAACAATACATTTATCAATATCAACTTAATTGAATTAACTTGTAAATGTCAATTGTAAAAAGTTATCAACTCGTCATTGCAACTTACGCTTCGAAATAATGTTTAAGGCTTAGTCTCTGCACTCGAATGCACCCTTGATGAGTTGAGTACCTTAATTTCTATAGATGTTTCTATATGTAAAGACACGACTGTATCTGGATACATATATATCTACTCATACGTGTTTACATTAAGAGTCCCCAGTACGCACGGCGTTTCTCAACTATTCATACAAACGTATTTTCGCTTTTATTCCCAAATTACTAAACGGATTCACTCGAAGCTTGGTACACATAATAAAATCATTATTGTGGGTGTTCGAAATTAGTGAATGTCGTGGTAAAATAAAACACAATTAAATTACAGCCAAAAAAAAACTGAATTTTGAAGTTTGTATGGAGGAAACTAAAATGGTCCTAGTTTCTTTGTTATTCAATTTATTATAATCAAAGTGTATTTTAGACAATAATATCTCTGCTCCACTTTTACCTGTAAAATTTGGTGCCAATCTGATAAATAGTTTGCGAATTAAAACGTCACTACGTTTGTATGGAGAAAGGAGCGTACTGGGGACTCTAAAGAGTGTAGAGATCTTCTACTATCTAAAGTCCCGCGCCTTCACATTTCAAAACGCTTCAATGTATTTAAAAAGCACCACCAACACTCTCAACGCATGTGTGCGTGCTGAGACAGCCATCGACTATGCGTTAGGAGTGTTGGTGGTGCTTTTTAAATAATGAAAAAAAAACTGAAGCGTTTTGAAATGTGAAGGCGCGGGTCTTTAGATAGTAGAAGATCTCTACCTACCTAAGGCCCACTTGAACGGTGCACCAAGCTGCTAACCTCAGGTTAGCCTCTTAACCCACTTCAAATTCATACAAATAAATCTGAGTAAAGTGGTTAACCCGAAGTTAATGGCTTGGTACAAGTGGGCCTAAGATTGTGTGTATTAATTTCCCATCATTAAATTTAGTGGATCTGTGGGTTATTGAATGGGCCTACGCTACGACGATATTTTTTTTGTAATTATTTGGTACTAGCTTCTGCCCGCGACTTCGCCCGCGTGGAATTCGGTTATCGCGCTAATGAAAAGTAGCATATGTCCTTTCCCGGGATTCTCCCGGAATTTCATCTCAATTGGTCCAGTGGTTAAAGCGTGAAGAGGTAACAGACCGACAGACAGACAGACAGAGTTACTTTCGCATTTATAATATTAATATGGATAGATAATGGCATCTAAGTGAATACATAAGCAAAATGTTACAAATCGTTATTTATACCCTGGATCATTATTTCTTTCCAAGATAACAAGTAGCTTGTGCCAATTAGAATAATAACCGCTGGACACTTCGAGCTACAGTCATATTATAGAGTTGATTCTGAGTTTATTATAGGTTGTTTACGTAGTGTATGTAGGTAATCTGTGGTTGTGACAACCACGGTGTTGATGCGTATTATCTGTGACTAGCTTCTGCCGGCTACTTCGTCCGCGTGGAATTCGGTCATCGCGTTCCCGCGGGAATTATGCGTTTTTTTCGGGATAAAAAGTAGCCTATGTCCTTTCTCGGGACTCCAACTATCTTCATACCAAATTTCATTAAAATCGGTTCAGTAGTTTTCACGTGATGCGCGGTCAAATAAACAGACAAAAGTTCTAAAAACTGTTGGAATGTGTTCTGTTATTGATTCTATGTATCCCCAGTCAACTTTTTTTCGAATATATTCCATGTACCGACTCGACCCTCGTTAGCTTTATTATATTATATGTTTAGAAGGTGTATAGATAGATTATGGCTCCAACTCGGGATGATGCTTGTGGGCTTTATTTTATGCCAGTCTGTGAGGGAGGGCAATCATCATCATCATCATCGTCGTCGGGACACTGAGGGTAAATGCTCTGTACTTATCGCCATCTGCGAACTGCGGTCATCCCTCAGCTTCCAGACGGGATGCGATTTAAATTTATGCCTCACAGCCTAATGTCTAACCTATACCACAGGGCGGACACGGCCTATAAAAGTACGATTTTGAATACAATTCGAATGAAGTGTCAATGTTTGAGGACGTCTGTGTGCGTGCAAGGACGTCTGTACACTTGTAAATGTGTGTGTACCACTACGCGGGCCAACGATTCACTCTCCATCTCCGGATGAAACAAATGACGATAAGGGCGAGTTGTGCGCGAGTTGCGCGCCGCCGGATAGATTCAGGCGGGTAGTAGGTACTATTAAATATTCTGTGCCTATACGCATGAAAAAATGGTTGACCGAAGTTTTGCGTATCAGAGGACAGAAAAAATACAAACTTTTACGTAGACATATATATTAATCTTTTATTTTAAACCTTGAAATATTCAAGACTATAAAAATTTAAACAAGAAAGAAGAGACCCGGTTTTAGTAGCAGTGTAGTTTTATAAAGTTCGTCCAGATATGAGATCAAATCATAATACTTTGATATTATTTTCAGTATTATTTCGCTTATGAGAATCTATAGATAGAACAGAATAAAGAGAAGAATCAATATCGACCACATTTGAGAGAATAGGTACCCACTTCTCTAAGTCCTTTGTTTAGTGAAACAGAATATAAACTAAACAGTGATCTTTGAAAAAATTTGCATTTAAAAATAATTTATAATATAAAAATATATAAAGAAAAATAAGAAAACGTAAGAAGAAGTATAGATAATGTTTACAGATTTACACAATCTTTATTTTGCTTCTAAGAACTTGCAATTAAGGTGTTTTTCAATTTATTTCAGTGGTGGCGAATACCGGAGGAGTGCTTGACAAGATGCCGATAAGCTGGGGCCAGAGGCCCTTCGGTGCTCCGAGAGGTAAGCGCGCTAACGTATACCTACTTCGATTTGGGAAATCTGACAGGGAAGGTTCATAATAAAGCTGGAAGCCCGGAAGGTTCATAATAAAGTGGAGGTTTCACTATTAAGGCCAAACGGCTGAACCGATTTTCATGATTGAGGTATCATTAGAATCGTCTCCTCAACCCAAATGTTGTTAGAAATGGGGTCATATGAAAAACAAAATGGCGGCTGGATGGTGGAGCTACCTGAAGTGGAAAACGAAAAAAAAAAGTTTGTTGAATTATACAGTATGGGAATCATAAGAATAATAATTCCAGGCATATTTTTACCCGAATGGCAAGAAGGGTGATATATTTTTCGTAATAATTTCAGCTTAGAATTCCCACATTCGGGTTTCATAGTTTTTTTAAATATTTTACTTGATTTAGTATTCTATATTAAAACTAAAAAAACAGAAGTAGAAGTCCACTCACAATTATTATGCCTGTAACGTCGAATATGCGGCCTATCTATGAGCCATACGGGCACAAAATGTACAGCACATCATAATTAAGTAATTAAATTAAAAAATAAATGGTAGATTTTGTTAGTTTCATCGCTACGCAATCGCAAATCGCGTAATCAATTCCGAAATGCGTTAAAATTATGCGTTTCGCTTACACAGTGGTCTATAAATCGTTAACACCCGGCTGGGCGCGGCGCGCGGAACACAGAGCGTGTAAGTGTAACATTTACACACATTAGGAAAATGTAGTAACCGAAAATTTTCACAAAAGATCCCGATATGTAGGTGAATGATTCAAATAAAGTAATATCAGGGGCCTTATTTGAGTTAGTAAATAGGGATAAGCGATTTCTTTTATGCTTAAATGACGATTGACTATCTCCCTATTAAGCAAGATATAAATAAGATATGATATTAGGTAAACACGTCAAGTACTCTGCCCTGAAGCCAATGTACGATTTTGTTCCGGTTGCGGTTGAGACGGCTGGGCCATGGAGCGCTGAGGCCTTGTCGTTGTTTAGGGACTTAGGGCGTCGGATGCTGGACAGAGGCTGCGACCCTCGTTCTGGATCGTGGTTGGTTCAGCAAATGTCCATAGCCATTCAGCGCGGCAACGCTGCGGGTATAATGGGGACATTCCAGCCAGGCACGATCCAGGGTGTGGGTGAGAATGTTTAGTGTTTTGTATTTGTTTGTTTTATTTATGTATATTTATTGAATTTTTTTTATATGTTTGACGAAGTCTGTTACGGATGCTGGATTTGTGTATGAGAGGGAGGGGGGGGGGGTATTTATTTGACGAAACGTGTTCTGGATTATTTATTTATGTGCGGTCATTTATGACGAAGCATGTTGTGGATTAATTACCTATTAGGTAAATCGTTTAAGAAGCTATGAACTATTTTGGTAGATAAAATAGGCCTCCAAGAAGATGGAGCAACGACCAGAAAAAGATCGGTATCCGGTGCGTTCTGTTGTTGACTTTAAAGCACCCCCCTAGAAGAAGACATGGGTCCTGTCCAAAGCCCTGATAGTACATAATGTAAAAGAAATCTGATGAAGCGAAATGAATGAGTGACTGAAGGCAACGACGATTACGGTTAAAATGCGTTCTTAAAACGATTTTATCGATGTGATAAATTCATTCTAAATATGTTCTAAATGGGGTGGTGGCCTGATAGTTCGACCTACCGCCTCTTATGCAGAGGGGTCGGGCGTTCGATTCCGGCCCGCACCTCTAAGTTTACTTAAGTGCGAAATTCAATTTGAATTTACCATTGAGCTTTTCGGTCAAGGAAAACATCTTGAGGAAACCTGCTCGCATTTGCGAAGTATATAATTCAAAGATGTGTGTGAAGTCCCCAATCCGTACTGGGCCCGCGTGGGGACTATAGCCCAAACCCTCTCGTGATATGAGGAGGTCTGTGCCCAGCAGTGGGACGCAAATAGGCTGTAGTAGTAGTATGTTCTAAATGCATTGGTTGCTCGGATTATTATACGTGGTGGTATTAAAGGCGTCCAGTTTCCAAAAACGGGTTTAAAGCAAAATCTTACACCATAGAAGGAAACTTGATGTCGGCGTTCCAGGTTTTAAGAATTTTGCAAAAAACATACGGAGTTTTTGTAACATTGGCACTTTACGTTTATAAACGTGAATGAGAAAAATAGATACCTCCACCCACTTCGACTTATTTAGGGGCTCTATTCGTGATGAACGCATATCACTTTTCTTACATATCGTTTCGAATGGAGCCCTAGGCCAAATAGACGATTACAATTAGTCCATCTGCGTACATATACGGAGAAAGAAAGAGGGACAAGCTAAAAGAGGTATAGTTACTTAATTTATTATGTATGTAGTCTGAGCACTAATAACCAGGGATTCGTAAAGCGTTTTTTGCGCGCGAGCTCACTGGACCGACCAAGAAAATGGCCGAGATCGCATGTAATATAAACTAGTTAATCTATTTCTAGATCATACCTCTGAAGAAAAATATAAATTACTACACACATACACACACTTAGGTGGAATGTAGATTTCATAGAAAACGCCTCCTCTAAAAAATCTAGCGTACGTACTAAATATTGTATTGTACCTACTTAATTATGGACTAATAGTTATCCAAAATAAATGATTTTAATTTAATTTAATTTATTTTTAATCCATACTAATATTATAAATGCGAAAGTAAACTCTGTCTGTCTGTTTGTCTGTCTGTACCTCTTCACGCTTCAACCGCTGGACCGATTGAGATGAAATTTGGCATGGAGATAGTTGGGGTCCCGGGAAAGAACATAGGCTACTTTGTATCCCGGAAAAGCACATAGTTCCCTCAGAAGCGCGATAACCGAATTCCACGCGGGCGAAGTCGCGGGCAGAACCTAGTATGCTAATCTTAGAATTTTATTAAAATTCATTTACGTTATTCTCTTGCTTTTGGGTAAATCACAATGAAGTTACTACCATCTTAATGTGATTTGAAAACCATTTTGAACTGAAGACGAAAATTAAAAGAATAGGTACCTACGTGTAGATTAGGAACGAAACTCCTCATCTCGTCTATAAACCGTAGTCTCGTCATGTTGGAATAGTTCATGATACATACACACACACGTTACACGCACATTTATTTGTCTATCACTAACGGCATCTCGGGAGTAATGAAGCGTTCTCGCTCTAACGCATAACTGCATCTTTAATGTGGCTAGTGAGTGTGGGCTGACGTTGTTCCTCGTTTCCAGATGGTGACGTGTGACAGTGAGAGCGCGCGGCTCGGCGGGTTCCGGCTCGAGGCCGAGCGGCGCCCGCGCACTCCGTCCGTCTCTTCCCTCTCGCTCTACAAGCAGAAGATCGACGCGCTCTTCGTGCCCGACGACGCCGGCTCCGTCGCCAGCCTGCCGCAGTATGCGCCCGCCGCTCACCTCACAGACACAAAGGCAAGCCAATTAAAAATATAACCACAAAAAAGCATAATTAGATACCCTAATTAAGTCTTGTTACTCCGCACGAACGTGATAACTTATTAGTTAGTTAAAGTGTGTTTCTTCAACAGGCCACAGCGCGAGACGGCAAAGATGAAAGCTACTGTCAAAATAAAATCAACAAGATCAACAACACGGTCCAGGATCGCATAGAGAAGATGTTCGCGGATATGGCGGGAGAGTCCAGGCAGTCGCTCGAGAGCATCGGCGTGCACGTATTCAGCGTCCACTATCTCGGCTCTACTCCTCTGCAGAACAAGGTCACCAGCCTCTCCGGACTTCAAACGCCACTCAAGGACCTCTACTTTTCCTACAGAAGAAACTACCGCCATAAGAACAACATAACAGGCCGATTAGAAATTTCGAAGAGCGGCCTCAAAGTCAGATACAAAGGAGAAAAGGGTGACTTAGAACAGTTAAACCCGTTCCCAACGATAGCAGTCTGGTCCGCTGTCAAGTTTGTCGTACAACCCTCAGAGACAGAAGACAACGACCTAAACTATGCCTTCCTACCTCTTATCACTGATCCGGATAACATTGACCGCCACGCGTTGTTCAAAACTTTAGAAGCTCCTGATAAAAAATATATCCTCTCCCACAACGAAAATTCACATTCACCCCTTTTCGCTGTTGTGATGAGGAAGATCGGCGTCGCTAAGCAATTGGAGTGTCATGGGTTTGTATGTCAGTCGTCCGAGGACGCTATCGTGATAGCGGCCACGCTATACAAATCGCTGATGTCACACATGAGCCGGCAAGGTCACAGCGGTGATATGAAGAAGCTGAAGAATCGAAACGGAGTCAGCTGTATGAGCGTAACGAGTAGTATAACACAAAACGATGTCCCTGTAAGACCACCCCGGAAGAAACGAAGCACGTCTTCCTTAAGTGGTGATAGTGACAGACCTGATGGGTATTCAGCTAGTGAGTCTTTTCATGAAAGGCCGAAATTGGAACGGACAAGAAGAATTTTAGCTGCCGAAGGTTACCGTCTACCATCACCGCCACTTTCCATCTCTCCCGCCGAACCCAAAAGAATAACCGTCGAAGAGGTCAAAGCTAAATTAGATTCCATAAAGCACGATACAAGTGGGAGCGATACGCAAGAATCAAAGAAATCGGTAACGAAAGATTCATTGAGTCCTAATATTAACTCTAAAATATCAAATCCAATACCTGCACAAAGCAGTAGTGAGTCTTCAGTTCGGAGTAAAGTTTCAGAGAAAATAGAATTATTTAGACAATTAGAAAAACGGAAAAATATTCAAAGACCACCGAATTTACCACCACCCATACCTTCTAAACCGAACGAGTCTCCGGACTACTCTAAGGAACCTTTAAGAAGAAGCCAGAGTGGAAGGAAGTCGCTCAATGATTCTGGTGATATTTTGACAAAAGTGGCGATACCACGATCTGGCAGTTTTCTCAACGCTGGTGGCCTGACTAGATACAAATCTATTGGACATAGGTATGTTAAATTACTTCGTAATAAGACCGGAACGTCTCTTCAAGCTCTTCCTTTTATCTCACACTTCAGTCAATCTATACCTATCCACTTAGATTCGATTTTTCTCTTGATTGCTAAAATACCTAAGCGTTGTTAGCAGAGCGCAGTCAGTGAAGTGTTTCAAAATCTTGCATGTAAGTAATTGTACTAACGCAACCGCGTCCGCTACATTCCTCTGATTCAGTATAACACCTGTGCATTTTTTTTGCCTATCTCAAGTATTACAAACCAAGTTGCAAACATACTCGGTTCTTAACTTGTTGCGGTTCTAAGAAAGTTATGCTCGTTTATATTCTCATAATTATTAATGAACAATATTTCTCTTTTCCAGGAACAACGGGAAAAAGGGAGGCGGTTCACCGTTAGGGTTCAACGAACTTTTTAATGAATTCAAAGTTCAGGAGAACTTACATTCAATGGACGAGATTTTAAATGCCATAATAGACGCAGAAGGAATGTCCTTTAATGATCTAAAACCAATATACAAGGAGTTCCTATTAAAATTAGCTGTTACACTCACGAAAGATGAGATATTTCAGCACAGCAAAGCGATCATGAAGAAGCAGAAGAAAAAAATACTGAGAAGAAATAGTATTTTTCAGACTAAAAGACGAAAAATTTTCAAAGGTGCTAGCGGTTTGCGAATGGTTTTTAGATTGCCTTTTGGGAAGGAGTTGCCAAATATCGAGAAGACGAAGCTTCAGATTGGTTCATTTGATCTGCAAACGGTTGCGAAGAAGGACCCTATTTCTGAGAGTTCAGTGTCCACTTCCAGCTACGATTTGAGGCAGTTTCGGCCGAAGGAGCCTCCCGCGCCGCCGCCGAAGCGTCAGACCATGAGACAGCGCAAGCGAAGTGATAAGGGCGTGCACGTTTCCAAGCGAAGTGGGAAAGTGTCAAGACCGGGAGAGAGGACATCAACTTCTGAAGACTCGGATTTTTTGACGCTCAGCAACCGGCTCGGCTGCCAAAACCGGAACAGTTCGAGTGGGTATGTGTCCTGCTCGGAATGTGAGTCAGAAAGTTGCGTCGATCGCTGCTATTGCTCGCTTAAAGGCGACACCAAAGCCAAGTGCTACTGCTTCGAAAACGACGCCAAGAGAGATCCCTCTAAAGCGAGACTTCTGAGCAAAAGCAAAAACTGCAAAGACTGTGCAAAGTAAGTACCGTCACATAACTTGAGTTTAATTATCTTAGCGTATGCTAGCATCGAAATTTCTCCACTTTCGTCTGAGTTCGTTTAACATTTCATTTAACTCTAATAGAAGCGCATCTTGGCGAAGTGATTGTGCGGGCTTAATTACATTTTCTGTATCCTCCGCGGACTACAATGGACTATGCGCCTTGTTTATTATTGATTACGATTCATTATTTATCAAAGCAGAGTGGTAGAAATGAAATGTGTGCGGTGATTATCAGAGCGTAGCACGTCCGCGGCTTGCGACGCCTCACAAGTAACTGAACCAAATTACAATTATTTACAGTTGACTGTGACTTTATAATGTCCCTAATCACGCAGCACTTAAGATTTTATAAAATTTTCTCAAAGTATTATCGTTGAAATTCCGAGTACACTTTCCATTTGAGTTACAAAGGTGTGGATAGAAATCTGCTGTGTACCTATCAGGTATCTTGATTGGGTGGCGGCAGATCGCTGGAACGCGTAACGTGACTTGGAGTGATTAATTTCGGAGATTCAGTTGTCGCCCCGCAAATGTATGTCCATTGCTTTCGTATTTCAATTTTCAATAATCATCTTTACTCGTACATAGCCATAGACATATAGACATTTATTTCTCAATATCAAATTACAGCATATTTTACATGTCAAAATAAGAGAATTTCACATTGAGATCGTCAGAAAGAATACAAAATAAAAATAAAATGAAAATCAGGAATAAAATGTTTCACCGTTAGGATCGTCTTTTCATACCAAAATAAGAAATAATGTTAACAAGTAATAGGACACAGTACAGTAGGGTACAGTATCAACATCAATCAATACAGTAGGTATCAGATACATATCATCATTCATCATTAATTAAAATGATCATGATTTCGATGTTCTGATATTAATGGTATTTAGTAAGTAACTATATGAAGTTTTATAATTATTCATGTTAATCAATATTTTAAGTCATGTTCTTCACTGTGAATCGATAGGATAGACAAACGAGCACTTATGCTTACTTTATGCTAAGCGCGGCCCGTAAAAATACTCCCTTTTAGATTCATTTTGTTGCACATTCTTGTACAATGGACAAGTATAAAGCAAAACCAAGTGTTAACCGATGAATATTCTCTATTTTCAGGGAGATGTACGCTGCCGACTTCAGTTACTGCTCCTGCGACTCCGAGAGCTGCGCCGACAGCAACAAATGCTATTGCGCCGGCCCTGATTACCGCCCCGAGCGGCGAGGGGACTACACCACCTACCAGACCAAATCCAGGTATAGTTGAATCAGGCACAAAGATCAGTTGGGGTAAGTGCACCAAAAAAAAAAAACTACACGTAATACCTACCTACCTTACGACAAGTAACATTTGATTTGTAGCTGATATGTTTTTAGAAATCTACCAGACATCCACTTACCCCATCTTGGCGCACTTGCCTCGATTGATGGATAGTTACTGTAAATGTAAGCCCGAAAATAGTACTGCGTCGGGCCCGCGTCTAGATATACGGTATCGTCCCAAGCGGCGCCTACGGCGGCTCCCTGGCTAAATTCTACAAGGCAATTTTGCAGCCTTACAGCGCTCTACTACTACAGCCTATTTGTGTCCCACTGCTGGGCACAGGCCTCCTTTCGTCACGAGAGGGTTTGGGCTATAGTTCCCATGCGGGCCCAGTAGGGATTGGGGACACATCTTTGAAATACTTCGCAGACGCGTGCAGGTTTCAAGTTCAATTTGAATTACGCACATTAAGTAAAGTTAGAGGTGCGAGCCGGAATTGACCCCCCGACCCTCTGCATGCGAGAGGCGGTAGGTCGAACCACTAGGCCACCACGGCTACTGCTTACAGCGCTCATTGAGATTCATTTCATTTCATATATAATCTCTGTATCGTATTTAGATTGAATTGAATAAAAAGCAGTGGGTAAAAGTGTTGTTATTATTTTATTGAGCGGCCACTCGTAAAAGTGTTAAGTAGATAATGAAAGATCTATTCAAAATACACATATTTTGTTATGAAATGTAATTAGTCTAAAGTGCATCGGAGCCGAGATATTTACAATGAACAAGATATAATACGCAAAGCTCGACTTAGATGGCGGTGCAGACGCTTGACCCAAACCAAAACCCAAACACTGCAGCTGTCAAATTTTTACGTGTTTTTTTGTTGAACATTTTAAGTAGATTTGTTTAAAATTGTTAAATATTGACCGCAATTTTAATTTTGGTTCAGTTATTTGTGATGAAAATGAAGACATCCCAATGCAATTATACCTGCCCCAGATACATACCAAGTCTTTCGGAAATACGTGTCGTCCGTTCTCATTGCATCCTGGAACTGCACAGCGCGGCATTTTTTAATAATTTAAGTAAAACCAATAACAACAAATATTTCTCTATGTAATTGAAAGATGCTTTGGGTCAAGCGATTGCAGCGCTCCTAGTGGCCAAATTATGCAGATTTCTTGTCTATTGTGGAATTGAAGAGGACCTTTATTAATTGAACCCGTGTAACTTTGCAGGTCGAGCGCGACGTCGAAGTCCCGGCGTTCGGAGCGCAGCCGTCGCGCGCGCTCGTCTGACAGTCTGGCGCTGGACTACGAGCTGCTGCTGCAGAATCAGCGCGACCGGCCCGCCTCGCGCAACATGCAGCGGCTCACAGGTACACGTCAAACCAAGACATCACAACAGAACACTACGAGCTGCTGCTACATCCACACGTCTATCAGTATGGTTCAGATAGATGCAACCAATAACTCGATTATTGAAAAAATAATATACCCGACTGCAAACAATATTTTTGTAATCCGTTAATTAAACCCTTTATTTTGATACCCCACTCGATAGGCTTTGACAAAAAAAATACGTTTAAAATGCCTCCAAAAGTCACCCATTTTGTATTTTGCAATTTTGATATACCCAGTGTCACTCTCACAATTAAGACGAATCTAACGACACCCACCTCGCATGCTAAAATCCATCAAGCCATTTAGGCTACAGAGCGTGCCAAAGAAATACCTATACATACATACATACACACACTCGAAAAACATAACCCTCCTCCTAGCGCAGTCGGGTAAAAAATACAAGTACACCGAACATATTTTGACATAGAACCACCCTCACTCGATCTATAAACAGTGCAATCGTATCAGCTAAACCACTTTTTTGTGCTACTGATCATATTGGCCTTCCCCAAAATTCACTAGAAACCAATGCATCTACACTATCTACGTTCATAACTTCTCGAATGACGACCATGTTCTGGCGTACAGAACGTAACTTGTCTGGGACTATAGTAGGATTTAATTTACTTGCTCCAGCATCTTTAAAACAACTCCAACTGTTCCAGTCCGCAGCACCGGCGCCGGTTCCCAAGATGCTCTAAGTGTCAAGAAATCGGCTGAGATGGCAGCGCTGTTCGCTGACGTCCGTCTATCCCAGCGGACAGACGTCCGCTCATTGGCTGGGGGTCGACGATCGAGACCTCCCCCCCTCCCGCCGACGCCTCCAGGACCCCCCCTCGCGAGGATGTTCGACCATCGCCCCCTCAGCAGGAATGCTAGTCTGGAGGATACGCTCGGATATTTACCGTGAGGAGTATTTTGTCGGCTTGAAGTAATTTTGGAGTAGGCTAGGTAACTTTATAAAGACATTATTTTTGATAATGAGCTTCTTAAGTAGAGCGTCAAGACAAATCTCATGTTAAACAGCGAGGGTGATTCGTCGACCAAGGTCGCGAATTACAGTTCCTGCAACTGCAGTTGCACAGAGTATGTATGAGTACCTACGTCTGTTTTATCCTTACGTTAGATAGCCTGTGTCACTTTTTTGCAGTCAATTTTCATAAATTCAGTCAAAATGTAGGTAAAGTATTTTCTTGGTGGGCTATTCTGCTTTTTAGACCCAAAAGGACAATTTAAATTTACGAATCAAAGAATCACTCAAATTAGAGGCATTCAACGATTTCAGTCGCCAGGGCCATAACTCGACTTATTTCAGCCGACAAAACACTATTAAGGGCTAATTATTCAATCGTCAGATTTATCCGCCGAGTAGTCCATACAAAATTTGAATTTGTTCCGGAATAAATTCGAATTTTGTCCATACAGGACTATCTGACTGAAGAATAAATTTTATCTGACAATTGAAAAATCAGCCCTAATAATAATAAGTTAATACTTATAAACAAGTGTATAAACTACTTATAAGAACAAAACGATGACCATTATTAATGAATCAAACCAAACACGCGTAGAAAATCAATTACTTACAGCAAACACGCAGAATCGTAGGTACCAAAATAATCGTCAGGCGCTCATATTTACAATAACATAAAGCTAGTCGCTAGTTTCCTACTTATTTAAATTTTTAACTCAAATGATTTCCGAAAATGTAGATTTTTTCTTTTTGTTCATTTTACGAGAAATCTACAGGAGGTGGAAACTAGTCGTAAGTCGTTTTTTTTTTAAACCGCGATAGCGCAGTTTGCTGTAAACCATTTGGTTAACAGCAAGGAACCGATTGAAATCACTTAAAACTCAAAGAAAACTAATATTATTGACCTTTTGACCTACGTATATCAGAAATTTTGAACTCTGTGCGGATGAAAGGTTAATAACACATCTATCTCATAAACGTATACCACCTTATTATTTTAAAATAAGGATTTTAAGTATATCGATTATTAGTAAATATAACTATGTATGCAGTTATTTATTGTTGCAAATAACCTTATTATACATAGGTGCAATATTCTCGAGCCAAATATTTCATAATCTTATCACGGGACGTGTAATATTTCTGGGTTTTTTTCCATTTTACTTCGTACTTTTCGTAGGTACTTAGGTAAAAGAAAAATACTTACTTCAAAGTTTTGTCCGTGTACACATTGTCAGCTACATAAAGACAATCATACCTAGGACAGTCAACATCAAGATAAACAAAATACCTAACGGTTTTGTATAATTTTTGTACCTTTGAAACCTAAAAATATGCATTTCTTTGGCTTTTTTTGGCAATGATATTACTTGACCGGTTTTGGTATTCAGGGGCGCCGTAAGTTCTAAAGTTATCTCGTTAGTTTGACCACAATAATCATCTGATAATATGGACAATTTACCGCACAACAGCCAGATACATTGGTATCATTTTCTATAGAGGTTGAACAATTTGACCATATTTTATTGTATTCAAAATCAATACTAGGGGTATCTTTCATTTTACGATGACTACTGAATTTACCTAAATAATCCTTTGTAGATACCTACGTTAAGATAAGGGTAAAGCCCGGGTCACACCAAATGCATCAGCAGCGCGTCTGCGGCTCGCCGACGGCTCGCTAGCGGTGTGACAGGTCTTAAGAGACCAAATGCTATACAGATACAGGCGAGCCGCAGTCGCGCTGCAATTCGGAATGCACCGAATGGTGTGGCCGGGGCTTTACTGTCCTTGACTCATGATGATATCGTTACGGGACTTATCTAATAACCTTTCTAAATGGAATAATAAATCTCTATTTATTAGATCATAAGCGTAATTCTAGGATAAATCCGGCTCCTTTATATTGATCCTAAGGTTGGACAGCTCTCCACCTTGGGAGCAATGTTGACAAATGTTGGATCAAATGTCACTTTGGTCATTACGGAGCCGGGGTAAAGATAGTGCATTTTTAACCTTAACTGTGCAATCTACTTACCTATGTGCAATATTTACTAAGAGTAACATACGTGCTGGCTCGCCACTTGCAATATTTTGGTGTAAATATTCTTTTACAGATCAATAAAATCGTATTTTTTACTTTGTGTTTTATTTCTGGCCTTTGTTAAAACCATCTTAAGAGCTACTACAAAGTCTACTCGAAGTCGAAATATGAGTAATGAACCTGAATCTATTGCGATGAGAAATGGTTTTCCTATGTATTACCAGAGACAATGTAACTATAGTATAGTTTACCTTACTTCATCTATGGTGCTACTCTACTTACCTATAATGAATGCCCCTAAGTATAAAAAAAAAATCATTTGATATAACTAAGAAATACTTATGCGCCACATTGCACGTACCGTTGACGCGTTCCTTCGATCGTTACCGTCGCTCCATCTTTTTGAGGCCAGCCGACCTTAGAAGCGAGCCTTCAGTGAGCTGTCCAGTAGTGCACGGCTTTCGGTTGAAATGATGATGATGATGATGAAAAAAAAAATGTGCGGGTGCGGTGATGAAGCTTTTTTTCAGGAGTCCGTGCTTCCACTATGGAGTCACTTCTTCACACGTCAGTTGGACTTCTGACATTGTGCCATCATTTTGTATGGGGAAAGATATGGAGGGTTGAAATCTTTATAGTTCTAAAAGTGGACACCGAATCGGGTAAGTTGGGGGCGCTGCGATCGCGTCAAATGTCAAGCCACCTAGGCGTTTAGTCTGCAGTAGCGCCTTCAGATGGCGCTGCTGACGCAAAAACGTAACGAAAACGGTTGTGAGGCGAGGGTGTTTTGTTTTGTACTTCAAATGGCCACGTTTTCAACAGTTTCGCTATATAAGATTGTGTTTTTACTTTTAAGTTTGACATAGATTTCAGCATGTAAGGACTTATATGGAGATATTAGATAGGAGAGGTTCGTTGGAGATTCTGTATTTATGGATCATTAGTTAATACCAAGCAATCATGTAAATCAGATTTAATTAAGAGAAAATTGTGCCAATACCGACGTTCCGATTTCATTAAAACTGTTGAGCTATTTAGGACACGCGTGTACTAATACATGTTTCTCTTTTTACGGAAAATATTTTAGACTAGAGTGTTTAGCAACTGTGCCGTCTGATCGCAATTGACAACATTTCAAAATTTTAGTAGGGCGTAATTCGAAAACCATTTCGGTATATGTACCGAAAGGAATCAATTTAAAAAAATCAGGTTTTTTCGTTCATTACTTTTAGAGAAAATCGTTTTAGTGATAACTGGTGCGTGACGTCATCTCACTCAATTCACTCACTCTCGCTAAAGAGCGGGCGCTACGCGCAGAACTATGTATATCTATGCGCAGAAAGTGCTATAGGTACTACGTCATTTTTGACTTAGGCCCTTTTAGAATGAGGTGCTTTTTAATTAAAATTTTATGTACCTATGAAATTGACGAAAAAAGAAAAAATACGTGCTCTTTTTAAATTTTCCCCTATTTTCTAACTAGCTAATAGCCGTTAAAAAAAATGAAATGTTGTCAAAGTGCTTGATTTTATTGGTAGGATTAGCATTAGGTACATGTTTTTTCATGCCGTAGCAATCTAATCTAGGCCTAAATATAAGATTTTTTGGTGGCATGACCGGCTGTCATCTGCTGCCACCTTTGGAGCGGCCGCACATTATTATAAGGAAATTTCTGACCTCCAGCGTGCGGGATCCAACGAAAAAATGTATGCACCGAGTGCCTTTCGCGGGCGTCAGAATTTTTCTGACAGAAACTTTTAGGTAATGTGGGGCCGGTCTTAGAAGGCAGCCGCTTTTAGTGAGTCGTCATCTATTAACTACTATTGGAATTAAAAGTTATCAATGAATCAATGTACAATTAATGATTGATTGAAGAAAAAGCACAGACGAAACTACTGCTCATAGAAACCTGCAATTTGACATGTTAGTAGGTTACTTGGAGAGTGTAGGGGAGCACAAAGAGAGGATTTCCCGAAATTCCTAAGGGAACGGGAAAAAACGAGATTTTACATGTTAATTATTGCTTATGTGCTACGAAGTAACGGGCAAATGATAGTACTATGTAAAAAAGAAAGCATGTTATTAACTTTATTTATTAATATTTTACAATCATTAAACAAATTAATATGGACGGATTAGTTAAATTGACATGACTGCACTGGAGTAGTCATTTGTGATGGATGACTATACCTAAAATCATTTTCAACAGGTACAAAATCAACAAATATGCATATTACATATATTTGGGAAACGACCATTCGTCGTAATACTATCAGTTGGGCTCAGTCAAATATATTTTCGTATTTACTTAGTCAAGGAGATTATGTATTTAAAAATATTTATGACGATTACACTTACAAACATGCTAACAATAAATGAGTCAATCCAATGACCAGACATACATAACGCTCAATTTCTACAAAACACACAATTTTTGAGGCAATGCTTACTCGTGAGAGTACAAAGAATTGTAAGAATGATTTTTTTTTACAACATGTTGTATTTTATTATGACACAATATACCTTTTGATATAATGAACATTACTCCCAGCATTTACCTCACTCTAACAATTAATCTTCTACATTCGACAAATTCAAATATGGTCCCTTAATACTAGTTAATAAATGTTATTTACATTCAATGTAATATATATTATTTTCATATGAGTTGAAGCACCAAAATTAATAGTTAATGGACTCCAAATTATATCCGTACGCCTAAGCAGGTATGTACCCTAATCAGAACTCGCCAATCATTGGTTCAATTTTGGTGCTAGCAACTGTCCTGAGTATTCATAAATATTAATCAAGTGCATTATTGGCACCTAAAACTTTATAAAATGACTAAAAACCATCTAAATAGGTAAGATTTTGTGCGAAACCGTCTCAGATCGAGGATTTCATCGATTTAAAGTTGTGACTTTAAATTTCCACCCATTCTAACAATTCACCCACAAGTATTATCGATTGTGATGTGGGCTCGTAGTGTAATAACCGATGTGACGACACCGTCAGAAACGGCGATCTTAAAAAATAATATACTTCTATAAATCTCATAAATTTCAACAGCTCATGTCAGGCACGTTATTCTATATGGCAGCTCAGTAAGGTCGGACGGTGCCGAGGCGGCCGCGCGGGATGGGCTCGGCGTAGCTGTGTCGGAACTTCGCCGGCTGGCGGTCCGCCAGGTCGCGGTAGTCCCGGTAATCCCGGTCGTAGTACCGGTCCCGGTCGCCCTCCGCGTAAGACTGCCGCTGATCATCCAGCAGCCGTGAACGACTGAACGCCCTCTGTCTGTCACTCCAATCCCTCCTCCTATCTTCAACCACTGGCTCAATAATCTCATCCTCATCTATACGCCTGTCTAGTTCCCTCCGGTATCTATCGAAGTCTTCTCTGTGCGGCTTCGGCTCAATCCTGTCCAAATAATCCTCTGTTCCATATTCGAATCGTTTCGCGTCGTCGCGCTTGCGGCCGACGCGCGGTAGCCGCTCCACCTCGCGTACTAGATCCCGATCGATGTCTAGAGAGTGATCCTTGAACCGTTCTGGCTCTCTGTGAGAGCGCTCCGTGTCCCGGTGGGAACGGTCAGGTTCTCGCCGAGAGCTCAGTTCCCTGTGCCTCTCGGGCCGCTCGTCACGCCGTTCTTCCTCGGGGGAAGAAGTTGAGCGGCTGTTCCTCTCCAACATGCTTCTTCTTATAGCCATGTGTTGCTCCAGCTCCCTGTTGAACCGTTCCCTTTCGAGATTCTTGAATTTCTCCTTCGCGACTTGGAAGCGGTCTTTCGGGGAAGCTTCGGCAATTTTCAGGCTGCCCTCGCTGGCGCCTCTTTGGAGTTTTCCTCCAAAACGACGGTCATCTACTCTGTCCATGCTTCGGTTTGAGGGTTTGGTT
>OZ020292.1:5765579-5934497 GCA_963971205.1 Aethes cnicana
GAGACATAGACCATGTTTAATACCGTAAGATTATAGGATAACCCATTTAAAATACCAACCAACTGACAACTTGTTTCAAAAAACTTAAATATGCAGGACTTAATAATTAATATCTTTCAAATAGTGGGGTAAGTATATTCTATCGCTGAGTATAATCTACAATGTACTACAATATGTAGGTAAGTACCAGAGAAAATGTCTGTCACTCTCTGTCTAATTATTAGTTAAAACCTTTATTATTGACCAACGGTTTCGCCACAGCGACACCTGCCCATAATTAGCTACCATACCATGCATAATCCATGGGTTGGCTCCAATGGCCTAGTTCTGTGTAATGTATGCAAGCCACTTCGTTCCACTTGACCGATTGTCACTAAAACTTTTTACAATAACGGTAAAATCTCGTCTGAAACCATTTATGAGTAAACCCGTTTCTAAATTCAAATTGACATAGAAAAGAACCAGCTCCCACGTGCCACCATATTGGATTTTATCTTCCATCTCAACTCAGGTGCGGGCATTAATGCGTATGGGATTCGGGTTCCGCGACTCTACTTTGAGTTTCATTTTATTGTTGTGATTGTTCTAGTTCTCTTTAGACAATATCGCAAGAACAATGTGCAATTCGCGCCATTATTTAAATAAGCGTGTTGAATTTTATTAATTTCAACGACAAGGTTTTGAAAGTAAGTTCATAAGTAATTTGCCCGGAACGAAGTTTTTATTGTTGTCACGAATTGTATCGTATGTAAAACCTGTATTAATGATCTTTAAACCTAAGCTTGAAAAGATATCAGATGCCCATCAAATGTGTAGAGATCGCTGTATAGAAATAATAAGTTCACCACTACGACCACCACAACAGCTTATTTGCTGGGCACAGGCCTCCCTCTCACCAGAGAGGTTTTGTCTATAGTCCCCGCGAGCCCAGTGCGGATTTCTAATAATAATCCGCCTGGTTTTTATCTTTGAACGGTATGTTATTTCTGTTTTTCCGTGATTAGCAATTCAGTGACAGATTCAGAATCAAATGAAAATGTTTAATAGGTACCTCATTAACACTACTAATTATCTAAATGCTAGTAAAAACGTAAACAATGATGAAAACGTCTAATCACAAGCCCTACCTAAATATTAGACAAAGCCGACTCCTATTGTTTGAAGTCGTCAGAGGTCGCGAAGCTACCTACAATGGAAACGTTTTCCGAACAATCGCCAATTTTTTCCCCTTTGGGAACGCCCGTCATCTCTCTCACTACCATAGTATTTCACGCACGTTCCTTTCGCGACGTATTGTTTTAATTTAACCTTTTGACCGCCACAGTCTTCCACAGTCGACAAAGCTAAACGTTAAAATATACTTTAGACCGTAAGCGTATATGTTTAAATTCGCACTACGTTTACCAACGTGGCGGTCAAGAACAACAGGAGGCGTGGGAATCAGCCTAAATTTACCATTTGATGGAACGTTGGGCAAAAAGCACGACGACGACGTGCCAATTAAGTTTTCGACTTAAACGAGCCTTTGATTTTAAGAGGCAGTTAGCTAATCACGTGGACTTCGAAAAATATGCAAACGAATAAACCAAACTATACAGCTTACAAATAACATGTAGTAAGAAATTGCATTGAAATTCGTGCGTGAAGCCCGCTGCGCAACAGTGAGAATAATTTTTAATTTCCATGCTCAAACTAGAACGGAGAAACAAAGATCAGTGAGTCGACTCGTATTGTATAGAATTAGGTGATTATGTGGTGATTATCGTCATTAAATCAACAATGGCGAAATAAAATTAAATACTATACTAAGGCAATCGGAGAACAAATACACAACTCGTAGTTGTGAATTTCGTAAAGCTGTTTGGTTTCAATGGTTCGCATTCGAGTTCACACCATGAAGGTGAGGCAGCGATCTTGAACTATTTGAGAATATTATGTGTATTGTGTTGTTATAAAAAGTTCAAATCTCATTGACGTCTTTGTTGGGTTGAGTCAAACGCCTTGGTTTTGAAATTCGGCGGCAAGTGCCTCTTTGAAAATACACACGTAGACTGTACTATTGATAGAATTGTCAGCTGTTGAATGTTTGGAACGTGATGAAACTCACAGCGTGTAAGTAATAATAATTATTTATACCTTCTGATTGGTGCACCATGGCAGTAGGCGCGCATTTATAACCACCGGAGAATATAAGCGTCTTTTTTCCAAGAATACAAAAACACAATCTCGAATATAACCAATTAATTTCTTACATTGCATTCTAATCAGGACATGTGATGTGAGCGCATGGGTAATAAAAATGCGTCGATTATTTTCCTCAGTATCTTGCGTTTAAACAACCACCGATGTTAATTTTTTGCAGCACGCACTCTTCCGCGCATGTCAGTAATTTGTTAAATAATGACAGCTATAACATCTTCCTTAGTTTTTGTTGGACTTTAGACAATCACTCAGTGGTTTGATTACAAATTGATAGTGTGGCGTCTCAGATAGTTTTATTGTTCCCTTCTCACGTACATTTTAATATTCTAGGAAAGCGGTTCCTTTATGTTGGTAACACTTGTCGACTATCAACTACATACTTAGTTGATTTAAGTATAATTATTAGTTTATAGTTGCTTGGTCTGTGATGTCAATGTAATTCAAACAGTAGGGAAAGTCCTTAGTGCCTTAAGTCACATTAATATCGTCTAAAACTTTATAGACTGTATCCAATTAAATGGATCTATACAAACAGAGATAGTAAATTCTCTATGGTGACAATTACTTTTTTTTAAATAACTACTCGCTCGGATAGATAAAGTCATTGAATAGAGTCCATAGAAGCACTGTACGTACAAAGCAAGTTGAAGAATTAAAAACAGATTTACTGAATTGTTTACAAGCAGAAGTCAAGGCCCGTCGTTAGGCGCACAATTACCGACTTGTATTGCCTCGCTTCGTGACGAATCAATTTACGAGTACGTAAGGGCACGATTTTGAGACGTGTCAGTAAAAACTGGATAAAAAGGCTGTTGGAATTTTAACTGGCTTATATGGCTTACTGAATGAGAAGCTCAAACGTTTTACGACGAGTGCATTCAGTCTAGTGCATCTTGATGGCTTTTTATAGATTCAAAGTAGATACATGTCCTGATGCAAGGCGGGTGAATTCATTAATTTAATGGATTGTTCATTCTATAAACTCCACCTCTACTCAGTTTTCAACTGCTTTTAAATAATTCTTAATTAGATCTTTACTGTTAAGTGCATTAAAGTAATAAGTAAGTGACATCTATCTTAGCCAAGGAATTTTTACTTTCGTTTATTCTTTGCATTATGCACTCGGAATAGAAAGGTTGTGTTTTATTTTAGAGCACTTTCTTTTTTGGAAGGAACACATGTATGTGTTTATAAAGTTTTTAAATACAGCGCAAGGCATTTAAAAGTAATAAGATACCTAGATACTAATTGCACGTTTTCAGTATAGGTAGGTAGATAGACTACCCATCCTTTTTCATTCTCTACAAGTATTAAAATGTGTATTTACTCTTTATAACACGGCTATTATTAAATAAAACTAATTTTTATACGAAATAAGGTTGTAAAATCGATAAACGCCCGATTTAGCTTAGTCCCATTAAAAATATTCCTTTTATAATAAAAGCTAGCCACAATGGAGGTTTCTGATGCAAACAGGACAAGTGAACGGCGGGTCACGACGGGTGACGCCACCACGTCTAAAAATATTGCTTTTCCACATTGTAAACCTGTATTTTTTTACGTTTTGCACTATTTAATGGATTCCGCAATAGGTTTTGATGTAACTCAGCGTGTTACCTCCTCCAAACAATCGAATTCAATTTCGGAATGAAATGACGACTGTTACGTCGAAGTGATAGTGGCTTTAATCAGTGGTTGGCTGATAGAGATGTCGGACGGTCATAGCAAAAACAACAAAAACTCCAAGAAGAGTAAAATAACCATTCAATCATTACACAAATCGTCAAGATACGAAGTTAAATTACTCTTGGTTTTATTTTTACCCGCCTTTCTCCATTAGAAACAAAACACAACTAAAAGAATACGTCATTAAGTACCTAGTACCTAACATGGGGTTCAAAGGATCCAGTATTATTTCATTTCAATTCTCATGAAAAAGTTTACTGGATGTTGCCTGACTCCCGCATTAGGCGTGGCCTACTGTCCCGTGGGGCGGTTTAACGATTTACAAATCCGAGTTTGCGGCTAAACGAAAAAAATAAAATAAAAGTATGTAAAACTAAACATTTGTAGATAAGTTTTTTTAGTTATTAGGCCAGCCAATATCGACACCGTACAAATAAAACATTGTTTGTCGATAAATACCTACTCATCATTATCATTTCAGCTGAAATACGTCCCTTACTGCACATAGGCCTCCCCCAAGGCATGCCACTCAGACCGGTCGTGTGCCATCCAAAGTTTTTGCGTTATATATTGAATAAATCGATAAACACTGGCACATATTAATTTCAATCATGTATGTTTCACATGTCTTCATCAAGTTTCGTTGTTGACGAGCAAATTACATATCTCATTTAGAAGCGGAAGAATTTTTTACAGATGAAAATCATCGCGTAATCGTTTCTGGTAAACGCCGCAAATGATGATGGAATCAATAGACATTAGCGAACCAGACGGCAGATGTTGATAACATGATTAAAGTAAGCAGCAACATTTAAAGAAGTTTTTTACCATTCCTCACGAATACAAATCGTGTGTTAACCGGAATTAATAGGTCATTATAATTATCTAGACGGCCTGTTTTTTTGACCAACTAATTATAATTATGGGGATACGACAAAAACCTATATCGTCAACAACAGCAAGGATTTTTTATGTTTTTGTCTCAAACTTTACCAAAATCAAGTTTCATTAAAATTAGCCCCGACTCCAGACGTGAAGGAAGGACCAACCACGGACCAACACACTTCCACATTCATCTTACTATTTAGTATGGATGGATATAAATGTATATGTATAGGTAGGTACTCACCGCTAGTGCTGTGATTGTCATGTTGCCGCGTGTATTCATTCCTCTCTGGGGAAGGAGCCAGGTCGCTGCCAATACCGGAGCTGCCCCCCGAAGACTCCAGCTTGCGCCTCGCGTTCACCCCCACGATATTCTGGTTCAGACACCGCCTGGTGTCGATGTTGTTAAGGTTCCCTTTCTGACGGTGCACGGTATCGTAGTCGCGAGGCGGCAGAAGAATTGGACTCTTGCCTAGAAGGAAAGAACGGAGTATGTTGATAGCGTCTTTGGTTAAGGATTTGATTGGAAGCTCTAGCTGTGCATAGGCATATAAATACTGTATTCTCATATAGGTACACTTGGGGGTTTAACATAGTAATATATAAAGCCGTTTTGATCTAGGTACAGATTTAAAACTATGCCATTAAGTCACAATCCGAAATCTAGTATAAGTAACTAACAATTTATTTCAAGAGAAAGATAAATAATTAAAAAATACGGCGAAATTCTTACCATTTTATGTATATGTAAGTATAAGATAGTTTACGTACATATTATTATACAAAAGCAGTAAGTTACTCGGAAAATGACTAAAAATAACCAAATAAGCAGTGCAATTAGCTACGAGATAATTTCACAGCCTTCATTGCTCTTGTGCACAGATAGTAATAAATAACACCACTAGAATCCAATAAATAAATAAGTAATACAAAATGTACATAATACGCCATCAAATACATACGTGTGCAGGCAAGCGACTACCTACGTAAAACTGAAAGTGTGACTGACCTATTCCCTTTTTACCTGTTGACAACTTTTGCTTCAATTCCGCCGCCAAACTGTCATAGAGGTTGGCGACGCATCTCTCTTCGTTACTCCCGGAGTCAGATTCCCTGGAAACTTCGCTCCCTAGGGACGAATCTGGAGGCTTCTTAGAGGCCGGTAAAGCGCCTCGCATTTGCAGTTTCCTCTCAATATCGGCGAATTTCTTTTGGTTCTCAGGACGGTCTATTAACGCTTGGAGATGCGTGAACAGCATCTCGGCTGTGTGATCGGAATCGCATCTGTAGACAAATGAAATAAATAGATAAACAATTTAAATATATATAGTACTGCTTATTAGTTTTAAGTGTGTGTTCTATTTCTATATGAGTTGAAGCCGTGGCCTAAGTAGTGGTGTAGGTCAAACTCTCATGCAGAGGTCGCGGGTTCAAATCCGGCTCGCACCTCTGAAATTATTTATGTGCGAAATTCAACTGTGCTTTTTGCTGAAGGAAAACATCGTGAGGAAACCTGCACGCATCTGCGAAGTAATTCAAGGATGTGTGTGAAGTACCCACTCCGCACTGGGCCCGCGTGGGGACTCTAGCCCAACCCTCTCGTGATGAGAGGAGGCCTGTGCCCAGCAGTGGGCCGTAAGTAGGCTGTAGTAGTGGTAGAAGTTCTATACCTTGTGTGTTTTCACCGAGCGCTCTTAGAGGCAGGGCAGCGTTGGATTCACAACAATCACAACCAACATACATAATTATTATGCTGAGTTAGCGTTCTGTAACAATTCATTTAAATTGTTGTTCCTCATGGTTTCTTTTTTCGTTTTTAACGGATAAATAAGTACACTAATTCCGAAAACAATCTAGGTATGTACCTATGATGCCATTAAATATAACCTTTTTAATATTATTTGTGCATCTACTAGACAGAGAAAAAGTACACCTTTATAGTTCTGTCCTTGAGTGTATTCTGCTGAGTTAACACCGTTTTGTAACAAACAATTCATTTTAATTTTTGTTCCTCATGGTTTCCTTTTTTCGTTTTTAACGGATAAATAAGTACACCAATTCCAAAAACAGTCTATGTACTTACGATGCAATTAAATATAACCTTTTTATTATTATTTGTGCATCTACTAGACAGAGAAAAAGTACACCTTTATAGTTCTGTCCTTGAGTGTAGCACAATATTTGTGAAATCTTTATCATTGCGTGAAGCTATAATAACATAATTATTTGAAGGCAACAAGAAGAGCTTGATTTCTCGATCCAACATTAATCATCTCGCAGTAACCTTAACTTTCAATGAAACCAAAAAACAATCACTTTCATTTCGTCCAAACGTTTCGTACTACTTACAAATAGTGCAACACAATCACACCACAATTACATACGCCGCGTGATATCGAATATCAATCACTGTTATTAAGTATAGCGCGAATTACTATGTAGTAACGCGAGTGAACCTAAAATCGTGTCACTGTACCCTTGCGCATATCAATAGCGTGTATCTTTATTGCCAAACGCAACTCGTGCCCGGTAGGTACCCACGACATGTTACACTGTAGGCCTTATTTGGTATATTAAAATCAGGGCAGAACAAAAATGAGGCAGCCATACGAGTATCTCTCAAATTTACTGACCGTTTGGCTTCCCGATAACAATTTACATTCTCAATTTCTGAAAACGGAATAGTTATAAATTTCACATCTTTTCGGTTATTGTATACCACTTTTTTGTGCTTCTGAATAGACTGGAATTTCTTTATTTCAAACTGCCTGTATAGTTTGAGTTAGGACTCAAATGAAAAATGGAGATTTCCGTTTTGGGCTCTATAAAGTTGATGACTCTAAAAAACTAAAACTAATAACAGCACAAGTCATTGAGCCGGTTACAGTTAACTTGATCTTACTCACAATGTGTGATACAAAACATTGGCCCAATTTAGTGAATGTGTGAACCTAAGTTATTGTACACTCGGCGTGTACGCACAACTAATATGGCGCGCGGTGTAGCTCTTATGCCTTCGATAAAAAATCCACTATCGCTTAATTTGCCCGCCATTTTAATTGTTTCGTGTATGTACAGGAGTGCGAATGTCAAAGTTGAACCCCATTACCTATTGACAAGGCCTCTGTCACCGGCAGGTAGGTATAGCGTTGCGCAAACGCATTCTTAAACTAACGCACGATTGAGGCCGACTTTAGATAGGTACCAATTGAACAGGAAATGGCTAATTCGATTGCTTACTTTTATAATTAAGTATGTAGGTATGTAGGTAGCATTACAGCTCATAAAAATACATGGATACTATTTAGAGGAAAAAAAATATACTAAAGTTGTTTCTTAGTTCTTTAATAAGTGTTCATTATATAGTATTATTCTTTTTTAAGAATCTTTATGTGACAAAATGAGATTATAAGATTAGTATTAACTACTCTAACCTATCTACAATATCGTTTTGCTTACGAGCTCTTCTCAAGCAATTATGGGTCTAGGAAGCGCTGGTAAATTCTTTTTCTGACGTGTAAAAGTGCCCCTATGTGGCCAATTAGCTGAATAAATGATTGAATTGAGTACAATTTTCCGACACTTACTTATGTGTAATAAGGACCATGTGTCGAATAAGTTCCATTTTATGTTTTTTTTCTACTCTAATAATAATAAGCAACCTGACATACGAAGAGTATGCAAGGCCGCTCTGGGCGGACCCACCCTCGATTCTCACACCAAATGTCATATCCCTTGAGTAATAAACACACAATAGTTCGAAGCGTTATGGCCCCATTACCGACTGTCATGGTAATTTGAACGTCGGCGTTACCATTGATAACGATAAAATCCCATTGTGCTGGTCACACCGTATCAGAAACCATTGTTACTTAATTCTTGAGAAATTAGAGCTAAATAACATGTAGTAAAGTACTTATAATCTTTGATTGACCTTGGTACCATTTAGCACTTTTTGCTTTTTCCTCAAGAAGTCAACTTAAGGTGGTAGGGAATGCCACAAGTAGTCTAGTCCGCTTTTTGGAAATTAAGTTTACTTTATATACAATAAAGACTAAATAATACGGTCCCACCGCTGGGAACAGGTCCACTCATTACGAGAGGGCTTAGTTAGGTTAGGTATAGTCCCCCCCCACGCAGGCTCAGTGTGGTTGGGGACTTCACAAACATCCTTGAATTACTTTGCAATTTTTATTTAAATTTAATGTCGCACATAAATAAACTCAGAGGTGCGAGCCGAGTTCGGACCTATAAATATAAAATCGTTCATAAAAAATCAGACCCTTCACAGCCATATAAGTACAATAATATAAAAGAAGTAGACACTGGCATTGCAATCAGAGTCTGTACTGGCACCTATGAAATGGTATCTTAATATTCTTAGCTTTTGTAGCTTAGATAGCTCATCGCCAAGGCGAGTTTTATGCCTACCTAATAAATACACCGAATTACATACCTGCCGCCAAATAGCAGTGCTCGCACTGTTGTGCTCCGGTAGGGGGTTAAGGCAGCCGGTGAAATTTCTGGCACAGAGGCATTCCAACTTAGGCCTCAGGGTAGGCAACGCATTCGTGATCTTATGGCTTCTTAATGGGGGGATCATAGGATTTCGGTGTTCATGGGCCGCATGGCCATCACTTATCATCAGGTGGGCTGTGCGCTCGTTTGCCTATACCATTGGTATAAGAAAACATTCATGTTAAGAATTAGCAAGCCAGCTTGCCACTTGACATTTAACCAACAACCTGTCAGCCATCAGACGAGTTATTCAAGCAAGTATTGTTTCATACGTTGCGTACGGAATAGCATCTAAGTACCCGTAACCTTGTTTTTGCTCCTTGTATCTCATTATGGATAGGTCAAGACATTTTAAGCACCTGTCGACGCAATTAGTACTGTAGAGATGTAACACCTAATTATTGCTGGAATTGATGTGCTCTAGCTGAATTCTATGACTGTACGTTTGCATTATTTTAAGAGTGAGAAGACCATGATAAGCAACCTATGTTTAAAGACCAATATCATCTTCACAATTGAATGGTTGGAGTTTATCCACAGTGTATTAATGTTTACAGTAGTAAAGTAAATGCTTAGAGGCTTTTTATATCAATTTAAGTTCAAAGAAAAAGGAAGAGTTTACACGCTACACCTAAAAAAAGTAATTTTTGTTAAGATAGCATTGAAACTCCTTGAACTCCTCATCCGTACCTAGCCAAAACGAAACGTTTTGTGTATATTTAGGAACCTAGCACAAAGATTGCATAATTCTGATTGCATGCACGTTTTTTTTAAATAACTTAACTGGATAAGTGATATCATACCAGTATATCATCATTTAAAAATAAACATGAAAGCAATTGGAATGCTGACATTTTAAAGTCAAGGTTAGGTCGGCTAAACTTTACAATGAAAAGTGCACAACAATTTAATCATACTGAAGATTAATTCACTTTGACTATTGAAATGACCTAGGATCTGAACATTTTAGAATGTACTATAGACTTTTAACACACTTTAATATTTTTTCAACCTTAATGCGGACTTTACTCAATCGCTATCCGCGACTCCGCGAGATTTACGAAGCTAGATAATAAAATTTTGAAACGCTACAGAAAAAACGAACAGACTAAGTATGTTGTAATAAAAGAAAACGTTAAACAAAACAAAAACAAAGAACGAGTTCCAATGTCCGATAGTTTTTAATTTTCACTTCGCACCTTGTTAACCGCTATTCAGCCGTGTTTTTTACCACCCAAACGTACATTGTTGGCGACACCAAACTTTTTCACTGCCAGACAGGTTACACTATTAGTGAAAGTTTTTTTTTTATCTGGCAAGTGTATTTTTATCTGTCAAAAAGTACAACGCGCTGTCAAAATTTATGAAATCCGTCATTGGTGAAAGCGCAGTGAAAAGTCACAGCTAAATACGTTCGATGAATGATTGGTTCCGTAAATCAGGGGCCAGAGATATGTGGACTTGACCGAACGGTATTGTCTTCGTGTAGGGTCACTCTAGCGACCTCTGCGCTAGAAAATCGGGAGTGTTCGTTTCATCATTAGAAAGCTGATTATAAATATAAAATTAGCACAACAAAATAACAACACAAAAATGTATTCAACAAATGGTTTTTCATAAAAGGAAAATTATGATTTAAATTTGACGGTTGAAACCGTCCGTGAATATTAAAATATTCAATATAGAAAAAAAATTGAAAAGTTCACTAGCAAAAAAGTTAAAGTAGCACATAAACTGCATGCTACTGATTTCGCAGATGATTGGAAACACAATGAAGAAAGAAACTTTATAGATTCAGATTCAGCTGAATATATTTATTGCCATACTATCAACCTATGAGGACGAGGGATAGTTAGTTACGAAGCAGTTTCTATGTAAAACTGATAGGTGTAAAATCTAATTACTTATGAACTGCTGGCAATTTTCATTTTAATTTCCTCCAGTGTCCAGTCTTCCGCGTTAACCGTTTTGATTTTACAAGCTAGTCGACGACCTGGAAAATATCCTGGTTTGATAAAATATGTAGTAGGCCTGTCTATATAATTCGTCTTTAATTGCAAGTCTTTCGCTGCCATAAGCGGGGCGGTTATCATAAAGTAGGGTCGGCACTCAGCAGCCAGAGCTGGTTGCAGTCTAGGTTATTGGCTGCAAGTACCGGTTTGATTAGCACTTTTTGTATCTATTAAACAGGCTGGTACGTCGGGTTTAACTTGATTAGGATGCCTTGGGATGGATTCTCAATGTATATAAATTGTGCAAAAAAGATTTCCTTAAAAACACTAGATAAGTATTATCTTAGTAGTACCACACAACGGGAGCTTGAAATTAGACACATTTTGAACGACACAAATGAAAATTTACAGGCTTTACAGCCGTTCGGAAGCAAAGCACTCTAGTCATTCGAAAATCCGGAGGTTAATCTCCTTGTATTGTTGTCTCTTTATAGTCTAATCTAGATTACGTTAAGTAAGTGACAGTTTAGTAACAGAAAACTGTTTAGTTTTCGTCAAAATGGGATTTTAATTATTCAGCTACCTAAGTTTAAGCGTACGGAACCTCAAACAAGCGCGACGGCTAACTTAACCGGTTGTAAAGCATGTGATTAGACTTCAAGTCTAACCTGCCGGGAGTTCATCTTTAATATCGGGTGTCAAGTTCCCTGGTAGTATGGCATGTATGCGGAATAGGATGAGAGCTAATTGGCGCGGCGCAGCGCTGAGACACGATAAAATAACGGCGTTGCGCAAGTAACAATTTTAGTTAACTATCCAGAATCCTACATGTTTTATATAAGAATAGGTAAATAAATGAAATGTTTGGCACAAAAAAGGAAAAAGTGAAAATTGTTTACCACGGCAAGAGAAGAAAAATATCGTGAGCAAGCATGTCCATTAACGAAGTAATTCAAAGATGTCTTTGATGTCAGGGCTATTAGCCACATTTCTTGATGAGAATGTGACCTGTGCCCTGCTATGGGGTACGTTTATAGGTTGTTGTTTTTTTGTATGCAAAAAATGGCAAGGAAATGCGTTCGCTGATTTTAAACCAAGTGACCTTTAGGAAAGCGATGATAAAGAAATTTCGAAGCGTCTGACGTATGAAGTCAGTTGATTGATTAAAGACGGCTTACAATTCCCTCTTCATTTGTCTTAACAATCTCAACCACTACACAATCAAAACTTTGTTGTTCTACATGGTTATATAAAGATGTCTCATGTAGTTTCAATCTGTTAAAACAAAATCATTATATATCACATAATATTGCAGAGATCGTTTCGATCTTTCGTAAGAATTTTAATGCCTATGTAACTTTAATAGTATCCTCAACAGGTTTTAGTAGGCTTCTTCGAAAGCGGTTGCGTTAAACCACAAGTCATCACGTGTGGTCATACTGTCTACGAGAAACTATTAAATCAATTAGAAATATATAAATTGAACTACTGCACATTCCACTGGAGTTGCGTAATGAATGGAGAATGTCTAAACAGCTTTTATTAGAGATCAAGGCCTCGAGTTTTTGAATTTACTTCGCATAAAATCCCGCCTAGTTAGTCATTCTGTGCAATATTCGAAAGTTTGTTGATTCTTTCAGGCGTAAGGCACACATAATACCTACTTAGATACTTACTAAACGTTAAAAATTCAAATATTTTGTATTAGATACCTTGTCTCGCTTTGTCCGATAAGGTAGTTTATTAGATTAGGGTAGTTTCGAAACTGGATATGACCAATCTTCAGTACCTACATAAATCTGTATCGTGGGTAGCTTTATATATGATTTTCCATACAAAGTGACCCGTTTTCATTGCTGTTGAGTGTAGTTGGTAAGGTTGCCATTTGATTCAAATATGTCGCGACCTCGTGATGCCCGCCGTGATATGTCATATCATTTCGACATCTCGATCGCTTACATTACGGATGTTAGATCGACTTGTATCTCTTTCGTTATTAGATCAATTTTGTACGCGGTATGTCCACGGAAATTTGAGTCAGTACGAGTAAGTAGAATATTCTTTAACCGCCACAATTTTGTCCGAAGTTGCATCCTTGTTTAGATAGCATCATGAAAAACAATCCATATACTAATATTATAAATGCGAAAGTAACTCTCTTTGTCTGTCTGTCTGTTACCTCTTCCCGCTTCAACCGCATGACCGATCTGGATGAAATTTGGTATGGAGATAGTTGGAGCCCGGTTGGAAAAGGACATGGGCTACTTTTAATCCCGGAAAAGCGCAAAGTTCCCGCGGGAGCGCGATAACTGTATTCCACGTGGGCGAAGTCGCGGGCAGAAGATAGTATTGTAATATTTTCATATTACTTAATAATATTTTGCTACCGTTTTGTCTTTGGGTTTGCGTTGGGTTTTGGGCGGGGCACATTGCTCGCAGGACTGATGGCCGATGGGGCCGGAAAGTTCTCAAGTGGCGTCCGCGAACCGGGAGACGAGCTGTCGGTAGGCCTTCAACAAGATGGAGCGACGACCTCGTGAAGGTCGCAGGAAACCGGTGGAAGCAAGTGGCACAGGACCGGTCTGAGTGGCGTGCCTTGGGGGAGGCCTATGTCCAACAGTGGGCGTCCTTCGGCTGAAATGATGATGATGATGATGATGTTTTGTCTTTCTTTAGATTGGGCCTTACACAGGGCAAAATCCGTCCAAGAGAAACAATTTTATAATGCTTAGAAATGGGTATGTAAACTGCAACATTTTGTATGCCTGTGAAGTAAGTCTAAACATTTAAATACATTGCACCATCAGCGAAGATGCTCTTTTGTCGAATGCCGTTGCAACGTCGGAAAATGCCGGGCCCCTTTCCATAATATGTACCTTTTGTATTAATGCCATACAATAGACTACACACATTAAGACATCATTATAGACGAATGTGGGTTCTAATGATTCATTAGAATCGACAGTGGCAGCGACCTTGATTGGCATTTGACTAATGGTATTAAACAGGTTGCTAATAACTTTATGTTTATTTGGGAAGACAATTTAATTGCTGAACCTATTACCGATATTCTTAATGGTATGCTTGTGCACTTGTTACTAGTATTTTGTTGGTGCCTTTAGACTTTTTGAACTATCTATAGAGTATCCACATAAGTACATACGTCTTAACCATCATCACATTAATCACTTGATAAATTATAATGGTGCCGAAATGTTTATTTGTGTCGTCTATTGCATCTTAAGTTAGGTACTTGTAATTTTATTTTCGAGCGCTGTGGCCTGAGCTTGCATGAAGAGCAATCATTCGTTAAAATTAATAATTAAACATCACTTCAATATGATTACAGTATTTTGGATAACAGCAACTTTATAATTACATTAATTAGACATGAATATTGCAGAAGTCACAATTTATGAAACAATTTAATGTCAAATGTTAACAACAATGTACTGTTTTCGTAAGGTTCTATACGCCGTAAATAATCCTCCTTTAGGCAAAGTATGCGGTTAAATGTGCTTCGGCAGGCATTCGCGTGACATTTGCAAAGGTCGCGGATCCTCCGCGAAATGTCAAATGGTTGAACAATATTTTTCTAGCACTCAAGTGCTATGCTAACCCATCACTGGTACCGCACCTTTGTTTGACGTTCCAACACTCTGCTAGATCATGCCACGAATATCTAGGTTTAAGATTTAGTTTAGGTTATAATGTGATGGTTTGTGATGATAACTGTTTGTACCTATTCTATCACTCATTTTCAGCTTCCCGTAACTTTTGATACACATTTCATACAGCAGAAATATAGTTCGGTACTTATGGGATCTTTCACTATTTTCCTTATAGAGAACTGTCAACACATCGATTTTTATCAAACCCGGTAGTAACTTTAACAGTCGTGCTGTATTTTACAAAATCACTCACTGAAAACCGTAAAAGTTCGGGTCTAAGAAAATTACTCACGCAGTCCAGTTTAAATGATAATTATATTGCGACGCCGACACAACTTTAAATGCGAAGTCAGCATTCGTAGGTATTATAGACGTATATGCCCGGGAGTCTGTCATATGCCTTGGACACCCGGTCGGGCTGGATGCATAATAGCATTTTCCCAAAGTGAAATAAAATCTAAGAAGTTACATACCTGTAAGCGTGCACATGCACAGGGCATCCCGTGAGAGGATTATAAAGCAGCAGCACACACGCCACCACGTCTCCCTGCACCACGGCGCTAGTGATGCTTCCGTGGGGGATGAAGTGCTTTATCGTCTGCTGTTTGCCCTTGGCCGTCACATTCTGGATTATCTTCAACCCCTTGTGGGATACCTGGAGGATACGAAGGTACAATTAATATCACACAACTATATAGTTTCTCAAATGGTGACCCAGGACTGGTCGCAGAAATGTAAGCAGGCAACCCGCAAGATGGACAGATGATCTTGTCCAAGTAGCTGGAAAGGATTGGATGCAAAAAGTCCAAGATCGCAAGGGATAGAGTGCAATCAAATGGAGGAGACCTACACTCAGCATTGGGTGGATAGAGGTTGAAGAGAGAGATATGGTACTATTTTGGTACATTTTACCACCCCCCTCAATAAGTCGTCCGGAGAGGTGGCCTTGCCAGGAAGTAACAAACGGAAAGATGCTGTAATTACATTACTTTAGTACGGGGCGTAGTTTTTGAAGGGATCATCATATGGTTTGGAATAAGGCATTTTACCGACATTACTTGAACGTATAGTGTCCCATTGTGATCAGATATAAGTATCCTATTTTGATAAGAACATGCCTATGCTCAGCAGTGAGACGTCAATTATAAAAGAAGATTTTAATATGTATTAAATTCAACAACTCATGAAAGTTACACAACTATGATCTAATCACGAAGCACTTAATTATAACGTGAAGAGTAAGAGCAAAGTGATTATAAACAACCTGCGAGCAACAATAGAAGGTTTCCGTAACGCCGATCGGTAATTGATCAGAGGCTCGTAAAATTAAACGTGTGCTCCATCAAAACAAGTCCAGCACAAT
This sequence comes from Aethes cnicana, assembly GCA_963971205.1. NCBI lineage: Eukaryota > Metazoa > Arthropoda > Insecta > Lepidoptera > Tortricidae > Aethes > Aethes cnicana. Next base: position 5,781,857 of record OZ020292.1, read on the forward strand.
AACCCTTCTGTTGCGCAAGCGTTGCATGATCCATCTAACATAATAAAACAATTAGAACATGTACTTTCACTAATGCTTTGACCCATGGTCCGCGTGGGTGCCACTGCCATTGTGAATATTTTAAAGGAAAAACTTTCGGAGTCAATACTACAATAGGCACGAAATCTCATCAAAAAGTGCGAAAGACAAGTACGTGACTGATAGATCTGAAGTATTATGCAATTATCTGCATTATTTAACTGAATGACTGACCCCAGTACCTACTTATATGACAATTTATCAAGTTATGACAACCCGATATAGACGGCCCTAAAATGTAAGGGGAAATAGAGGCCTAGTCTGACCGATTAGAATTTTTGCAAGGAATGATCCCAGGTTCAACAAAAAGCAAAGTCCCTTCTGTGGAAAAGCAAAATCTAACGAATATTAAATTCTCTTTATCATGAGATGAATTCTTTGACTTTTTAAATTGCACCGCCACTCTGACTGCTACTGGTATGTCATTGCGTGGCGCTAAATATGGGTAGGTACTTCTGCGTGGACGCATAAATGCAAACGAAAGGCACAAGCTGTATTATAAATCCCTTCACCCACCTGCGAAATTTTAAAGCCTGCGGTGGGCGGGGCAGATTGCTCACAGAATTGATGGCCGATGGGGCCAGAAAACTCTCGAATGGTTTTCGTATACCGAAAGACAAACTATCATTAGGCCTACAACAAGATAAAGTGATGACCTGGGGCCTCACAAGGTGATTTACCATTCACTTAGCGGTCACGGTTTTGACGCTACGAATAGGCAAAAGGTTTATCCGAAAAGCGATGGGGAGATTTATTTTCCGTTCCCTATAGGATCACTTCGTGAACTCGAACATTATCCTTGAATAGACGCCCTGATGAAGATCGAGGGAATCTGGTAGATGGTAGTGGCATAGGAGCGGTAGTATAACGAGCCTTGGGGTTTCCTAGACAGCAGTGCACGATTGACAATGTTAAGGTGCTGATGACCACCACAATAGCCTTATTACGTCCCACTGCTAGGCTCATGAGGGTTTTCAACACGAGGGCGGTAGGTAGTCCCCACGAAGGCCAAGTGCTGATTGGGAGCTTCACAAATACCTATCTTTGAATTACTTCGCAGCGCAGGTTTCCTAACGATGTTTTCCTGCACCGAAACGCTTAGTGTCAGATTTAAACTATGTGTCGCATTGATGGCTCACCTGTAAGGTAACCTTGAACGGCTCCAATTCCCTGGCCCGTTCTTCGAGCAGTTGTATGGCGGGGAGCGCAAACTCCTCCCCCCTCAGCCCGCGCGACTCCTGCGCACCGAGGAACCACACGTAGTACGACGCCTTCTTAATGTCCTTCTTCAGTCGGAGCGCCATTCTGGCTGCTATGTCATTGTTGGCGTCCTGGAAAGAAGATCGGTTTTCAATGACCATAGATTTAAGTAAAATAGAACTAAACAGTATGTGACTTCGCTTTGGATGCTCTTCAACTAGTTTATTAATAAGGTGCAACAAAGGTACCAATACTTTGAGAGACATTACATCACATCGTCACAATCAACTTTAAATAGAAAATAAGATATCTTTTAATTTGATAGGTAGGTATTTTAGTTTTAATTTTCCTAACTTAACTTTAACTATAACATTTATTCATTTGTTTCCCTTTATCTTCACAAACTAACAATGTAAACTTTTGAAATGTTTTATATTTATTTATATCAGTGCTAAAAGTGTCGATACCTATTTGTAATCACTTTGTATGAACTTACATATAAATATTAATACGAAGACAATATGAATGCATTTAATTATGAAGTTTAATTGCTTAGGTATGCCATAGGTCTGCCACTATAGAAGAAACCGCGTTTTTTTTTAAATATAGGACTACGTTCAGGGGAAGTCTCCAATGAAAATGTTTATAATTAGGTACACAAATATATTTCAAGTAATATAATAGACAAGAGGACTACAAGACTTCAAGACGGCATACCTCTTGTAGTATGCCCAATAGTAGTAATAACATGACTTTTCTTGCAAGATTTCACCTCTTCGTATATTATGAAAATGATAAGATCAAGTTCTTAAGTTTGCCGCAACAAATTGGACAACATGTTTATTCATTTAAATACTAAATGGGGAATGTTGTCAGCTGTGATATAACCATGCATAATATTGAATCTAAAGAGTGGAAAAATGCAAGTTTTAAAACAACGATTGCGTGGATCAACATCGGATTTGTTGCCCATTGCCCAATTTAGGAAAACACAACTACAGCATGACATAACACTACAAACTACAACAAAATGAGAAACAATTTATAAACCCTTTCATATTATATTCTGTCCACAATGCCACATTTTGTTGTAAGCTCACATAATATCCTATTGAAAATTCAAACCTCGCCACAACATTCAATTAATATTCTTGATTCGAAATCAGTGACAAAGTTCTTGATATCCGCATACAAGTACATCAGTACATATTATATATAGGGCATTATTCTAACACTAGACCATTTTGATTCAAGTCCAAACTACGCACGCCAAGTAGGTGGCAAAAATAAAAAGTACAAGTGCGGAAATGATGACCTTATCACACTAAACAGGTATCAAAATGTTTATAAATCGAACACTTGGAACTAGACGATTTTACTTTAATTCTAAAAAGTCTATATGTTAATAAGCACTGTTTGCATCATAAAAAATATAATAATAAGGGCACTGGACGCACGTGCGTTTAATGGCAATTACGATTTTTCACACGGCATACGTTGCCTCATGCTCTCAACCTTGAGTTCTAAATTGTTTTCTAAATTGCCAACCGCAGGTATGTGGGCGGGGAATTCAGAATTGATTTATATAGTAATTTATTCGTGATTGTCACTGGAACATGGGCCTTGCAAATCAGATGCGTTCTTGAGTGATTGACCGAGTTCCACATAGAATTTAAGCGGTTACCGCAATATTATTTCCAAATGCATTTGTAGGTAGATACATATTTTATTTTTACATTATCATATTGGTAGAATAAAAAACTTTCATATGTAAAAGTGACTAGATGATTTAATATCGACTTTTACTTCATTGAAAAGATTTCAAAATGTTCAATACTTTCCATCAGGTGTGATTAGGGACGAACGCAAGGCCATTCGTAATAAAAAAAAAACAAAATAAGATAACTGCAGAGACCTCCGAGATGAGCACTGAATATTTTAGCAAATTCAAATCTAGTGAACCTTCTGAGATGACCTGAATCTGGGTCGCATTTACTCTACCAACACCACCACTACAACAGCCTAATTACCTCCCACTGCACAGGCCTCCTCTCATCACGAGAGGGTTTTGGGATATAGTCCCTACGCGGGCCCAATGCGGATTGGGGACTTCACACACATCTTTGAATTAATTCGCAGATGCGTGCAGGTTTCCCCGCGACGTTTTCCTGTACCGAAAAGCACAGTGGTAAATTCAAATTGAATTTCGCACATAAGTAAACTTAGAGGTGCGAGCCGGGATCCTACCCCAGACCCTCTGCATGAGAGGCGGTAGGTCGAACCACTAATTAGGATTAGGTAGGTACCTACCTAAACGTAATTGTGCGTTTCCTGAGCTTTACAATTTTATGACTTCATCAAGGCAGAAATAGACATTGTACTTACTAAGTAAACACGCGTAAACCTTCAACCTCGACTGAACTTCCTATGAGTGAAGCTATGGTCAAACATTCTCCCATTGTTACTTGAAAGATGCCTTGTAAACTCTGACAGCGACCTTGTTCATTGAAATTATTTGTTTGTCTTATCAGAAACTAATATCGTTTGAATATCTCAATTCCATTGTAATGAATGATCTGTAAACGGTAGCTCAATCTATAACCACTTATTCATCATAGCTAAATATATTATCAACATAATTCTAAACTTGATGATGGGTAAAGCCGCGGGTCACACCGAATGTGTCTGCGGCAAACCGTGGGCTGCTGTGCGGCTGCCGTGGTGTGTGTGACAGGTCTTACGAGAACTAATGCTATACAGTTGCAGACGAGCGAGGAAATCAATATCATAGGTCCAATCACAGCTCTACATCTCAAGCATGAAGTTCGCTAGCCTCTGGCATCCAGCGCTTTTATCTCGGCCCTAATGACCTAATCGCTATTCACTACATGCAAAGGATATTGTGGTGGTTTGATAGTGGTAGGGCCTGGTGCTAGGTCCGTCCGGGGAGGTACCACTGACTTTCCCCGCTAACCTGCCGCCAAATAGCAGTCTAGCACTGTCGTGTTCCGGTAGGGGATTAAGGCAGCCGGTGAAATTTCTGGCACAGAGGCATTCCATCTTAGGCCTCAGGGTAGACAACGCATTCGGGATCTTACGGTGTCTTAATGGGGGAACAAAGGATTTCGGTGTCCATGGGCCGCAGTGACCGTTTTTTTTTTTTTCCATGATTAGCAGTGGCTCAGACATTTTGTGTGCATTTCGTTTACTTTAAATAACCAATGTATTTAAACAAAATTGAAGACATCATACCAGTGTCAAACCTCATCTTACCTAGTGACCACTGACTCGACTGACATAAGGCGAGCCGGCTCGTAAAGATGGAGTGACCCGAATAGCGCAGCCAAATGTTCCAACATTGCTCGCCTAATCGGTAACGTAGTGACTGTCATTTACAGTAAGGTTGCCTCTTTAGTCTTCTAACGGACTTCATTTATTAGCAATAGGCAGGTAGGTACTTAGTGTACATTGAGTTTCATAATAAATGTTTAACCCCTTTTCACCGTTTAAGGGATGATTTCCGGGATAAAACCTACTCTGTGGCCTTCCCGGATCCTTGCACTATCTCCATTCCAAATTTCTTCACAATCGTCATAGCGGCTTGACATGAAAACGAAACATGACGTCATAATGACGACCAAAACATGAAACTTGTATTAAAAAAAAAAACATCTCCCTTGGCCGTAAAGTGGGATTTTCTGCCCGCTACGCGGAGAGAAAATCTCACTTCTTGGCCAAGGCAAGACGTAAAACTTTTGACAAACCACGGGCGGTAATTCGTAAAGCCCCAGATCGCATATTTATGGCCCTCACCTTCGGTTCGGGCCACAGAAACCTGCGATCTGGGACAATTACGAATTCACCACCCTAGGTCTGTAATGTACTAATAATATTCCGCAACTCTTAACAGGTGTTTTGACGTAACGCGCAAGCGAGATTCAATGATGGATTAGGTAGGCGTTTCATAAAATTTCTAAAGAAATGAGTAGAAAAATAACTGTGACTAATTTATACTGTGATTACGAATTACGAGTCAACGTCCTCGGAGTTTTATACATACCTAAGTAAGTGCCTAAATGTTTTTACGCCTTCATCTTCATTGAGATTATTTGAGACTCTTATTTACGAACATTATCAAGTAAGTAAAGTCATTGTACTATTTAGTGGAACTTTCTGTACATTTCACGGTGTTATATATTATCGTTTACGCTATTATTTTTAGTTTATGTAACATGACTGAATCTGTATCCTGTTTCATCATGAGACGCTAAATAAGTACCTACGTCAAAACTAGATACTAAATTCACGTTTTCGTAACAAGGTAGTCATACACGCATTTCTTCATCTAATAATTAAGTCAAAAGATGCATGTTTTTTTCATTTCTGGAATCGTACATACCAAGACAATTAAAAGTAAACTGTAATTGTTGTAGGTATGTTTAAAGTGTCGTTGAACTTGATTCTAATTTGGCAACGAGCGGAGAAATTTCTGAAAATTTGCATATATATAAGTACTTACGAGTATGTAAACACAATCATAAAGACAATGATACCGATATTTAATACAATAACTACCTAAGCCTTTTAAGCAAATGTTGTTGAATTCTTCATAACTATAAGCTGTTTTTTATTTATTTATTTTTAATGTAATGAGGTCTGTGAACTTTATTCTTCAATGGATATAGTAACTTACGTAGCCTACGTAGTAATTAGAATCTCCAAAGGTTATGATGGCATAGTGTTTGGCTTTTAGGGTAAAATGTCCGGCCAAATACCGGTGATAGTCCGGCTTTTTCATTTTACGAGATGGCAATCTTAGCCACAGTGGCACAGTTAAAAAAGTTACTTACCACTAGGCTTTGTCGTTCCATTCATACATAAATTTTTGTGATTTCTATGTTTCAACGATTTGCACCTTTTTCGTTTCCAATTTTGAGATTACTATTTTAAGGAATTTTAATTAATAAAAGAAAAGTCTTTCGACGCGTCTGTCGGTTCGCGATAAACCTAAAAACCGGCCAAGTGCGTGTCGGGCACGCGCAAAGTATAGGGTTCCGAAGTTGACGATGCCCACAGTACATTTAAGACCTTCCTTATTACATCCCCACTTTACGAGTAGGGCAGGTACCCTATAAAAAAATATATTTCAAAATTTTATTGTAAGTACCACTTTGTCAGCGTAACTAATATGTATATTCATGCCAAATTACAGCTTTCGAGAACTAAGCATCTCCGAGTAATAGTGCGGACAGACGGACGGACGGACATGGCGAAACTATAAGGGTTCCTTGTGGACTTCGGAACCCTAAAAAGAACTGAACGGATTAGGTACCGGCTTTCACTAACATTTAGAGTGGTTCATGAGCGAGGTTTTAGAGTATAATTTGTTGAAGTAGTCTTGTAGTATAATTACTAGTACATGCGCGAAGTTGGGGCGGTGCTGGTTATAAATAACGTAAACAGTCAACAAAGCAATACTTACCGAAACATTTTTAGTAAAAAAGTGGCATTTTTAAGCGATTGAACGACTCATATATTTAATTGAAGTCCAACCAGCCAGCCTTAAAATAGACTGACCATCCGCGATGAAAACAATGACCCTTCGCTGTAATGTTGGAATATTTTCATGTAAGAAAATAAGTGTGTTTTATTGATAAATACTCAAGACTCATTAGTTGTGCCTGGGAACTTCGCGAAGTCCTGGCCTAGGCAATTCCTGTGCGATGTTGTGTATGTCAGTAAAAACGTAATGTTGACCCGCTATGCTGTCTAGTTGGAAAAAGCGGCCTAAAGAACGGACGGACGTCTCAGACGGTGTTTGTTAGGGATGTTCTGTCTAGGATGAAAATAAATCCTTTTTGAAAATATTATCTAGTTCTGTACAAACTCACAATTGTTAACGCTGACCATAAAATCTGCGGTGGAATAGAAAAGAACCCAGAAAGTCCTTTTTTAGGGTTCCGAAGTCCACAAGGAACCCTTATAGTTTCGCCATGTCCGTCCGTCCGTCCGTCTGTCCGCACTATTGCTCGGAGATGCTTAGTTCTAGAAAGCTGTAATTTGGCATGAATATGCATATTAGTTACGCTGACAAAGTGGTACAATAAAATGTTGAAATATATTTTTTATGGGGTACCTCCCCTACTCGTAAAGTGGGGATGTAATTTTTTTTTCTTGCGTACCCCATGGTGCGGCATATCGTTGAATAGGTCTTGAAAAAATATTGTGGGTTTGTTAAAACCATTTTTTGATTAAGTGATGTGTTTGTGAAATATTAAGCTTTAAAGTGCTATTTTTTGTTAGGGTCACGTGTCCCCCCCCCCCTGCCAGCTAAATGGTGGTATTTGGAAGGCTGAAAAAAATCACGGTTGTGGCATATATAACGTTGTTGAAAGGAAAACTATCACAGCTAAGTAGGCTGTACAAACTTTCGAGTACCTAATAGTCGACCAACTTATGATGATGATTTTTCTCGAGCGGCAGGGGCGTCGGGCGGGCACGTTATACCACAGGCTAGCTAGATGCTAATAAGTCTTAGAAAGGTACTGTGGGCATCGTCAACTTCGGAACCCTATACTTTGCGCGTGGCCCGACACGCACTTGGCCGGTTTTATAGACTTAGATTTATAATTAGCGAGGTTGAAATTTAAATTGATATACCAGCAACACCGACTCACCGAGTCTCCGATGTAATATACCTTTACCTAGTAACGTCTATGGAAAAAATATTTTGATCAAAAACATAATTAGTCAGAAAACCTCACATTTAAAGTTCTGCGTGTGCGATGTTCATTTTGATTGGATAGTACCGGCGACTTGAGTCGGTACAGGTTTATACAACTTAGAAGGCGCGTGGATTAAACAAAAATAGACTCTGCATCAACGGCTTAAGTGCTTCACCGCGCGCCTTCGAAGTTGTGTCGTGCTGTACTTGCCTATGCTCCCCTATTTAGAAATGTACACTTTATGACTTTATAAGAACGGAAAAAGTGTGTATAGTTATATTGGCGTAAGCATTGTCAACTCGACCTTATAAAAACTCAAACGGTTTTTTTTTTCAAAATAGTTTTATTTTCCTACCGATATAGGTAGTAGTTAAACTATTAAAGCCGGGCACAGCCCTGCCGCCTACATACCGATACCGCAACCGGTCGCAGCCCTATAAGGTTAAAGTTGAGGATGTTGTTCGCATAAAATCCTAGCGATTTAGCAAACGTTACTTGGCAACTTGGAGGCTGGAACGTGGTCGCTCCCTAATCCGATATGTGTTACAGACTAAGCTACCGTTATCTCGTATTTGTTTTAAACGTTTTTAATGTACACTTTAAGTTTTTACCTACTTTATCTTTTACATCTAGAAGTAAATGTAAAATCTAGGAAATACCTTTATTGTCAATTAAGCTGTACCTAAGTACTGTTCTAAAATCATATACCTAATGTTAATTTCGTATGTTCCTTTATATTACGAAAAAAAAATTAATTTTTTTTATGATTCGCATTAAATAAAATATAGTGTCGAGAGTCAAGACTGACTATATGTGCTGAAAAATCAAAATCATGCGCATTAAAAAATTATCTATATGTGTACGTAGGTAGGTAGGTACAATGTATCGAAAGACAGGTTGGTTTTGGTATCCTGTAAAAAAGAAGTTATGTCTTTTAAAGTTTATGGGTGTCGAAGAACTTTCCTCAAGACGTCCATGCAGTAAATCAGAAGGCCGATTTTAAAAATAAATACAGGTTTTTAAGTAGGCCCTCACGTAGGCAGATACCTGTAAAATGTCAGATACCGAATTAAGGATGTACATGTCTATTATATGCAAATCTATGGTAATCGATGGATAGAGTACGTACGACAATATGTCATTGTATGTTTTCTTGCGTCATAATACTATGTGTTGATATGTGAAGACAATTTGTGATTAGATAGTTTTTATCTTAATTGTAAGGAAGTAAACATCAGTGAAGGCGGTAAAAAGTAACCACTATGTTTATGCCTTCAACACAATGAACAACAGAGGGGCTGGCAAGTTGGTGTTTATATCTCATCTTATGTACAGTAGTTAGGTATATAGTCAGTTTATATAAATGGATTATAGTTGGGAGTGATAGAAAGATATAGAATTCAAAAATGGTTTGCGCTTCAAACTTTTGTTGAGGCTTTCATAATAATTTAATGAACAGCAATTTTTATCTTTCAATTAGTATTGAAATGAAATATACACAATTTCAATGAAAAGATGATAATGACGCAAATTTGAACACTATCTATGAGCTCAGCAATTCCAAATGTGTATGTCATCAATAAATAAACATGCGACACATCAATAACAAAAATACCAAACAATTGTCATGACAATGAACTGTAATCAAAATAAAACACATTCCCTTTCGAAACAGCCGGTCGGTTTGTGTATTGTTATTAAGTAATTGACAACAGTCGAAGTACAAACTTTCACTGCAACAAATTAGGTAACAGTCAACAATAGCGTCTTGTACAGAAGTACTGCTACAATTAAATCGAGCTAGGGCCAAATTCGACTCGACCTATCCAATGCCATGGAAATAATTCCATTGTTTTGTTGATTAATTGACTTGAAATTGATTTTCTATGGGCTAAAGTAGATAAGCGTCATGGTAGACGATTATTTTCTATCTATTACTTATATTACTCAATCCACATTGAATGGAAGAGTGTCATTAGATCGTATTTATGCCCTGCCCCCGTAGATGAAATCCTATGTTTCAAATTTCGTTTTCTGAGTTTGTTTGTTTGAATAAACTACATACATACAACATTAACTTGTTATAAGTTTTCAGTAAAGGTCCTTATACCAATTTTAAAAACCTTTTTTTATTATTATTGTTGATGAAAGTGGAATGGTCATACGAGCTACTAAACACCTAGTTAACGTTCGTCCGTTGTATGTATGTATATAAAACGCATAGTTCCCGCGGGAACGCGACTTCCGAATTCCACGCGGACGAAGTCGCGGGCAGAGGCTAGTTATTGATGAAAGTGCAACGGTCATACGAGCTATTAAATACCTAATCTGATTGTCACAGACTACTTCGTCCTTCAAAGTAAGAATCACCAGCAAAAGATACCCACCTAGAACAAAGTAAATCGTTAAGCAAGGAGCAATAAAGCGCGTTGCTTAGCCGCTCCAGTTTCGTGTCTAATCGTGCTTGTGGGTAATTTCATTGTTCCAACCCGCGTGTCGTAACGGTCCTAACGGTCACTCACGTGCGTTACTTGTCACCGTCGCCGCTCGATAACTTGGACATTAATGTCCTTATGAGTAATTACGCAAGACGTCAACACGATGAAGAGGTAACATGACTCCACGACAATGAACCTGATAGCAGAATGCTTGTCCCAGAACAATTTAAGAGAAAGATCACTTGAAGAGGATCTACGAAATCTACATATCTTTAGAAATTTGTAAAGTTAAAAAAAAATCTTTCATACGTGTTAATAACCTAAACATGGTTGTGTGTAGACGTCTAGTCAAGCTACACTTCATTGGTGCAAGAAAGGAATATTGGCTTTGTATTATTAGCAATGCTCGCTAACTCGCTTTCATTTCATTTATCAATAGAAAGATTTATAACTAATGTTAACTGATCGCATAACCTCATTCGGCGCACTTCGCTGATTAACAATAAGATTACTGGCCATAACTGCACAATACAGTAACGACTTCACGTATAACAAATATTATAACAATGCAGCCTAACAAAGAGATATATAACGAAATAAAAGTACAATTGAGGCCAACGGGTTAGGAGGTTCCCACTCACAGGCTTTGTGGTGGTCATCTGTCGAAAACCCTGGGAGCTGGGTATCGGATTGTGGGTAAACTTCATAGACAGGCCATCATACAGCATATTTACATTACACTATAGCCGGCACAGGCCTCGTCGCTTAAGAGGGTTTGTGGCTTGAGCTGTAAGGCCTCACGCTGTTTGAATTACATAAATGAAATAAATCTCAAATTCAAAACGGGTTTCTGTTTATAGAGCTTTTAGCTCCAAAATAACTTTCTAGATGTATTGATGAAAAATATTCACAATCAAGTTCCACTGATCATAAGAAGGTTTGGGCTATAGTCCCCACGCGGGCCCAGTGCACACACATCTTTGAATTACTTCGCAGATGCGTGTAGGTTTCCTCACGATGTTTTCCTTCACCGAAAAGCTCAGTGGTAAATTCAAATTGAATTTCGCACATAAGCTTAGAGGTGCGAGCCGGCGGAATCGAACCCCCGACCCTCTGCATGAGAGGCGGTAGGTTGAACCACTCCAGCACGGCTTCAGTCAGGAGTTCAGATTCATCTAAAGCAGTCACGTACTACCCTTTAGCTTCACTATCGAACAAACCCAAACCACAAGCAGATTGGCAACTGAAAAACAGCGACGGGTACCGCTAACTAACCGCTACCGTTATGGTTCTAACTGTTGCGTAACAAAGTAACCTTCGTCTAATTATGCGCGTACGCCGGTATTTGCACTATGCTCTGTATAAATAGCCCCGTTAAGTAAACTACGTGAGACTCCCGTGAGTTCTCCAGAGCTGCAATAGAACAGAACATATCCATCGTCATTATTGTTCCTACCTTTAAAATGAAAGAACAACTAAAAATGCTTTAATATATGATGCAACTATGTATGATGAAATTGATGACATTATATCAATCTCATAGTATTTTTTAATTATTTATGGTATGCACAAAACACGCAGCATTGTATTGGTATAATTATATCGATATTCCAACGGATAGAGTTGTTGATAAAAGTTATAGATAATCTTACTTTTTCCAGTATATAGATACCTATGTCAGTCTCACAGGTTTAATAAATGGTAATCACACATTTGCATGACAGGAATCGAATCAGGCCACAAGAGACGCATTACAATAATTTCCAAGACCTCTCTGAAGCCTTCCGTCCGCATTCTCTAGTATAACACTAAACCATTGTGCGGCCACGCCTTTGCCGTGTCGGTAAAAGTGAGCCACACACTAGACGCATATATTTAGCCACAAAACAGAAAGCTGCAGAACTTGCACTTCATACACGACGGGAAAGCATCTCGATTGTATCAAGTGGAAATTCCATTGAGGGTGTGGACGGGCTTTCTGTGGACATTTACACTGTGGCACAGTTTCATTCATGGTTTTTAATAGTTTAAATATACGGATAGGTGTCCATATTCACTTTAATTACAGGTTTGTGTGTTATTTTCATAGGAGGGTGTGCGTAGGTTTAATAGTCCGTTTGTGTCTAATGGTTTTTATTGTAGGGCCTCAAATAATATAAACGTAGGTACTCTACATAGATACTTACCTATAAGAAAGAATAGAAGTAATGATAAAGTATTGATTATTTATTTATTTATTTATTTAAACTTTATTGCACATTAGTAAAACTAATACAAAAGGTGAACTTAATGCCATAAGGCATTCTCTACCAGTTAAACCTTTGGACATAATGGAAAATGTTGTGGGCGGTGCAATAGAGGATAATTTCAACTAAGATAAAACTGGTGAATTTTCTTAGATACTTACGTCTAATTGGCTATGCGTGAAAAATGACAATGTGCTCGATTATTTTTTTATGGATAGGAATAACCTTCCGTATCAAGAGAAAAAAATCTCAGAATTTTCCGTGTTGTAGAATTTGCGTAAAAAAAAGAAATTGATTTTGTGTTATGACGATTGAAATAAAGGTGTTTCCTTGGTCCAAGTATGCAGCACTACTTCTTGAAAAAATCAATAATGTCAATAGTGTCAACACTTTTTTTTAAGAAGTACTGCTGCATACTTGGACCAAGGAAACACCTTTATTTCAATCGTCATAACGCAAAACCAATTTAATTTTTTACGCAGATTCTACGGCACGAAAAATTCTGAGATTTTTTTCTCTTGATACGGAAGGTTATTCCTATCCTTAAAAAAAAAAATCGAGCACATTGTCATTTTTCACCCATAGCCAATTGCAACGTATTACTTCTAATTTCGGCACTGCGGAGAAACTTGAAAATTGTTGAAAATACCTACGTACATAGCTTAAAACAATTTGAAGATAAGAATAAATATGAAGTTCTTAATTTAAGGTAAACATAAATATTCTTGAACTATTAAAAAAAATCACAAATTGATATCAAGACCGAAAATCAAGCTCCCAATACGTCGCTACTTCAGATGCCGCGCTATCCTGTCAGTAGCCGTTGAAATTAATACCTCCAATTATTAAACCTACTTTTAACGGGACCTAATCGTGTAATATCAATCAAGCTCCGTTATAATAAATACGCATTATTAGCGTTATATCGTGATTTTTTAATGATAGTGTATTTACTGTAGCTTAGTGACAGCCCATTCGTCAGAATACGCTTTGGGCCGCGTGTGGACTAATAGTTACTACAACCTAGTTCGTGCCTTCGTGCGATAATAGTGTTGAGGGGTGAGAGGATGCCTGAGCCGGTTGTCCAATAGTGGGAAGTAACAGGCTTGCGGTGGTGGTGGTGGCTTTTAGGTATTTTTAATTATCAACCTACCGCAGGACCGATCTCAAATGTAAACCTTTCGAACGCCCTTCAGCATATTGGACGTATACTTATTAAATATACTTTAGTATTGTAAAGTTTTCCGAGGTAATGCCATTATTTCTTTTCAGGCCAACGACAATCGTCCAGATTGGTGATAATTATATCTACTGAATACCTAGTAGAGTAGAGGCTAAATACTCATACTCTATGAGTATGAGTATTTAGCCTCTACATTTATTGCTAAAACATGGTTTTTACAAGTTGTTACAATATTTTCTTAAGTATTAACATGGACCCTGTGAGGGTGCCGCAAAATATTAAAACTAATAGACCTTAAAATCTAGATGTAAGTGCAACCGGTATATACCTAAGTATGTATACATTACCAAATGTAACTATAAATTGTCCTTATAGCTATGTTGTTTTATATATTTATGAGGTAGGTAATATTTATGTTGTTGTGCGTGCGTGTGTGTGTGTGTGTGTGTTTGTGGTCTGTGTCAGTGTATATTATTTATATTATTTATTTGTCATAATTATAATTATTATTTTAAATAGAAGTAGAGCTTGCATGGTAGAGGGGTGTATGTGGAGGAAACGAGTGAGAAATGCTTGGGGATAGAACGAGGAGGTGTTACGTGGTCGATGTCTATCCGAACGGGATACAGGAACGAGTTTATGGTATACTCTTTTCAGTAAGTATTTGCTATCCTAATGTTTGACATACTCCAGAAAGACCAAAAAATCAAAATAAATGTTGGTATAAAATTGGATCACCTCCTCCAGCTGCGTCAAAAAATGGACCCATTCACACCGATTACATACCATTCACAGGCACAGGCTTACAATTTCTCCGTATAGTTTTTGCGAGACTTCTACTACGAACGAAAGTCGGAAACAAGCGGAACACGAGGTAATAATTATCTTTATATCATGCCTCCATATAAGAGAAGAATGCACGGGAAAAACGACGAGCAGGTCCCGCTTTAAACATCTAAAAGATACCTTAATCACGTTAGTCACAAAGTGTATAATTAAATACACGTATTGATGAACAATTATCGTTTTTCCCGTGGCTTCATTACATTTTTTACAGAGCGCCAGGTTGTAACAGTCAATGCAAATTCAATCCTGTTATGCGGAAGACAGAGTTTATTTTCCATTGTATCATGTAGAATTAATATATGCAGACACTTTCTTCGCACAATTTGCGTATTGCACATTGGAAGGAAGTATTTTTAATTAATTAACTAAGAAGTGATTAATTGTCTTAAGTCAATAATTTGTCATTTTATAATTTACACTTTCCTTTCTGTTGTTTATTTTTATAATTCAAACAGAATAACTTATGGATCTATTTAAATACTTGTACATAGATCCTTTCACACCGCGGGAACTGATTTTGATGAAATTTGGCATACCTAGATTGGAAATATTCGAAAATATTGAATTGCCACCGATTGGATTACTGTAAGTTTAATGTTTACACTCGCGTCAGATCTTCTACTGTACAAGAGTATTGATATCTAGCCTATATATGTATATCTTAGATGTATCCTATCTCTTAGTACGAAAAGTATTAAATATTCCAGACAAAAATATAAACACAAGATAGTCAAAGTAATTACAGTAATCTTTACACTGATGAAGAAAAGTAAATCCACGTTTACGACAAGATATAAATATTACCAATTTATTATGAGCGGGAACCTATAAAGTTAAACTTGTAGTAGCTTTCCACGTGTTCAAGTCCCAATATAACTTGACCCTTTAGTACGAGAGTGTATAAGGAATTAAAGTGTCAATTTATAATGGTTTTGTAGAAGATATTTTATGTAATGCAGGGTATAAATTACATTGTGTTGTAGCTTTATCATATAATGCTTTGAAGTGATATAACATCCGTGGTCACTTCCTTGCTTTCGAAGATTGCCTGATAATAATCGATTAGGCCAACGAGGCAAAAATATCTGACTGGCCAATTAGTAATTTTATCTTTATGATCTTTGTTCTATAACCCGGATGACTAACTCTATCTTGTGTATGGAGTTCGAATTTCGCTAAAAGCAAAAATGAGTATTTTCATGGTGACTTACTTACACTTTTCAGGTTTACATTGAAATCGTTTAGTTTACTAGAAGTAAGTACCATTTTCCCTGTCCCCGTGGGAAGTTTGGGAGCCTCTCGCATCGCATTAGGCAAAACATTACATTATTATAATACGTAATGTAATTACCTACCAGAATTGAAACTTCTTCTCCCTTGTTGGCTTATGAAGAAACAACCTGCAACAATGAAAAAGGAAAATAATTAATTAAAAGCATCAACACAACATTTACCACTATTTACATTACAAATAACTAAAAAACGTACCATGAACACCTTACGCTTATATCAAGATCGTTATAGAGATCTTCTACTATCTGAAGTCCCGCGCCTTCACATTTCAAAACGCTTCAATTTTTTTACTATTATTTAAAAAGCACCATGATGGCTGTCTCAGCTTGCACACATGTGTTTAGAATGTTGGTGTTTTTTAAATACATTGAAGCGTTTTGAAATGTGAAGGTGCGGGACTTTAGATAGTAGAAGATTTCTACCTACCCACAGGCCTCCTCTCGTGATGAGAGGAGGCCTGTGCCCAGCAGTGGGATGCAAATAGACTGTAGCCGTAATAGGGCGGGGCACATTGCTCGCAGGACTGATAGCCGATGGGGCCGGAAAGTTCTCGAGTGGCGCCCGGGAACCGGGAGACGAGCTGTCGGTAGGCCTCCAACAAGATGGAGTGTAGACCTCGTGAAGGTCGCGGGAAACCAGTGGAAGCAAGTAACACAGGACCGGTATGAGTGGCGAGCCTTGGGGGAGGCCTATGTCCAGCAGTGGACGTCCATCGGCTGGAATTATGATGATGATGAACCTGACGTTAAAATGGTCCCAATTGATTAATTTCCGTCATTCCGATATGACTTGAATGTATACAACAAGGAGTTAATTTAACTAACACAAAAGTAAAACTAACTACATATCTATATCATTTTTACTGTCACGTAAGACCCAGTCCCTTCACTATCAAGCTGTAGGCTGAAACAGGTATCGTTATCGGGGTCGTTGACCGCAGATAAGTGCGTTACCATACAAACAGTTCAGGCTGCATGTAGAGTAATTGGTTTTAATATTCATTACATTTAGTACTTGATAAGGTTTATAGGTTTGAGCTACTAGAGAAACCGGTCAGATTTATTATGATAAGAATATTCTCGAAGACTTGATTTCCTTAGAGACCAGGAACTTTAAAATGCATGTGTGGACGGGATTGGAATTTTATTGCCTTGTCATAGTGGATATGTAACTATGCACGTGGGATGAAAGTGGTCGGAATTTAGTATTTCACTCACTGAGGCAAGGTACTAAGATGCCGAGCTATTCTTTATTAGACTTGAGAGTTGTAATGGTACGGTACATGTAATACGTAGGTACTTACATGTAACATTCAAAAGCAGAACTAAGGGCCGATTTTTCAATCGCCAGATATCTTTGGATAGCTCATACTGAATTCGAATTTATTCCGGAACAATTTCAAATTTTGTAAGGACTATCGACAACTAAATTTTATCTGACGATGACGATTGGAAAATCAGCCCTTAGTCACAGAATATTAAATAGTACTACGTACAGAATGGCCACGGCATCATCCACCTGAATCTAGCCCGCGCGCAACTCGCGCCCAACTCGCCTTACCGTCATTTGTTTCATCCGGAGATGGTGAGTGAATCGTTGGCCCGCGTAGTGGTACACACACATTTACAAGTGTACAGACGTCCGCACGCAAATTGACACTTCATTCGAATTGTGTTCGAAATCGTGCTTTTATACGCCGTGTCCGCCGTGTGCCTTAGTTCTGCTAATCTAAATATATAAAACTCAAAGGTGACTGACTGACTGACATAGTGATCTATCAACACACAGCCCAAACCACTTGACGGATCGGGCTGAAATTTGGCATGCAGGTAGATATTATGACGTAGGCATCCGCTAAGAAAGGATTTCCCGAAATTCCCACGGGAACGAAAAAAAACGGGACTTTTCATTTTAATATTTCTGCGCATACGAAGTTGCGGGGAAAAGCTAGTTTAATATAATTGGAAAAAACAATCTAACTCCTTCAATTGTTTTTTTTTTCAATCTTACCTTTATATCAATCAACTTTATAGTAGAGGTACCTTCATTCAATCGAGTCATTTTATTACTGGCAATACAAACACACTATTAGACACTTGGGTTGCCAGTAAAAAAATGAAATTGTGAAATTCGCACAAACGATCGCGTGCGCGGACAACACGACAAGTTTCTAATGGTTATAAAAAATGGCAATAACAGTATCGCGTCTCTACATAATTGACCTGATTATGTTTACACAAATGTACGTTTTTTCAAGTTGTATTCTTTTGTTTGTGTATAACCTGGATTATGCCTATTATGAATAAGACACGGCCTAGTATTCTCATTGATGTACACATAATGCCTTGTAAATCTTGTAATTTACACGCTCTCCTCAGCTAAAGAAACTTGAGTAAGTGTTAAGAAATTGTGATATAGAATTATACTCGTAGATGATCAAGTTACAATACAATTTTACTGTACTTAGTAAAATGTCTTAACTTTGCGGACTGACATTTTACAGGCAAAGTTGCGCTATCTTAAGTTGTTGAGGTGAGCTAAATATTTATATATTGTCCTCGGTCACATAGTCACTTCCTAACTGCACATTAAAAAAAAACAATGATTCTTAAATGATTTTTAGATAAATGCTGATTGCACGCAAGAGCGTAGGAATGTCATACTGAACTGGTCCAAGGTTCGAAAGCTCGGTGCGCGAAATCATTCAATCGTGATATAGTCTAATTATCTAATAGGTGCATGAACTTAAAGACAAAACATAAATCAAAGCGTGAGACATATTATAGCGACCTTGGCAAACGCCATTTTATTACAAATACGCTTTTACACTTGTTAATCTTAAAAACACCCCTGACATAGGTACTACACATACCATAATATCAATATAGGTAAAATCTATTATCATTTTGATTAGGTTAATCGCAAGCCGTTTAAAACAAATATGCTGATTAAACCAGGTGAACCGATTATCTTCATAGCTAAAACACTCGATTAAATCACCTACCTATTAAAAGAAGAAAAAAACGAAATCAAAATAAAAACTCGCAAAAGTAGGTAACTGGACCGATTTCGATTAAAGTTATGGACATAGATACTTAGTTCCAGTCCCAGGAAAGGACATAGGCTAGGTACTTTTCATCCCGGTAATACTATTTAGGAGGCAATTGAAATTTTGCCACCCCAACTTTCGATAGGTACCCTTGTTTTCAAACAAATGAATTACAGTTATTTACAAAAAAAACTTTAATGACAAAAAGAAAACGTAGATCAGGAAGTATCATTGGATTGGATCCCACGATCGGCCATCGGGTCGAATCTGCCCGCTCGTGAGTGCAATTTGTATCAAATGTTTGATGAACCAATTAGTCCAATTATCATTTGGGGCGTTATTTCCTCCTCCGTAGTAGTTCTAAGGGTTCTGGCCCTTAAGAGAACTAAAATAATATATTTATTGGTTCACATTGTAATACGTCTGTCGGTGTCTGTGTAGGTGTGTCAAGAATATTTGTCTCAGAAGTACAAGTTTAGTGTTTTGTTGATACTTTCAATTTACCATGATTTAAGTACCTAATACGAGTATGTATGCATTATTTCCAAGACAATCTTGAAATTTTGTTCGATTATATACCACTTATTCTAATAGGTACTTACTTAGGTATAGTAAGTTAAGTAGCATCGATTTGTGCATCTTAAAACGTCTCATGGAAATCATAAACTTACATATAGGTGTTGACTGCCCTATAAATTTAGCCTGAACATTAATCCAATGCTATATCTTTATTTAATATGGCATAATAGATAAAACTATAATGTTTATCGGCTGCGCGGGCGCAGGCTGTCAACGACCGCGCCCGTTACTCGAGACCACAGAGTGCACAAACAGAGGGGCCTACTGACATTGTTTATACAGTTTAAATATTTATACGCCACGATGACATTCATTAGCAGAAATTCCGAGCTTAATTAATGGCATGCAGAATAAGGCTAATTTGTAACATTTCGCTGCAGGACGTTGAAATGACGATTCGCTTTAATTTTTAAAACTGGAAAGGATTCTTTAAGATCACTTCTTACCTTGATCTTTTTAAGAACTAAGTACCTAATTGTGTTTCTTGAATATGAATTAAGTTAAGTAGTTTTAACTGTCTTTCTTTCCTCTCGTATCTCACTAAATCCGATTTTTTTGATGATAGATATTTAATCTTGGATCTACCTATATTTTCTTATTTAAATGTTGTTCACTAGTTACCTATATACAAGGGCCTTTTCATGCGTCTATCAAAGACATAGCAGCTATGTTATAATCTAATCTCTCGCCACATCAAACTTGCACTAAAATCAGTTTAGCAGCTTTGCGGTAAATGAGCGACAAACAGGCAAAGTCACTTTATACTGATGAGTCATCAAAATGAATCGATACAAAATGATCCTTCTGCAATAAAGATTCTTTGCACCATTTGAATGCGAGGCGGTACAACGAACGTGATTTGGATTTCATAGGTTTTTCTCTTTTATCGAAATACACGGTTATACGATTATTTAAAAGCGATTTCTTGTTATAGCTAATAATATGTGTACACAGAAAATACACGTGAAGAATGTGAAAGAGAATTTAATCAGTTACCCATACTACCGTCGCTAATTAAAGATTAAGTTACAATACTCACAATATGGACTGTTAACTAAAATTCAAAATGAAACTTAGGTTCTGAGTGATGCTGGCTACTTCCTTGTCATTTGGGATTCAAGACTTCAGGTTTTACGCATAAGTTTAATTGAATTTAAATGTAAGTTATCTTAAATAATCAAGGTTCTAGTCAGATCGTTGATATTTAGGTACCCACATTCAAACTTATTTTGATGCTGATAAAAATGAAGTTTATGGACGCAACATCCTATTAAATAATATAAAAACTATTAACGTAAATACATATTATTTAAAAATAACTACAGCTCAGAAATCTATTTTACAATTAGTAGCTATGATCGTAATTTTATTGATTTAATATTTTGCTTGATAACTTCAATTCGTTTTTAAAAGTTCAAGGTATGCAAAATTTAGGTGTATTTGTCTAAAAAGTCAGATCAATTTATAATGTTCTCACGTTCGCGTTTAATGATTTATATTTATAGCCAAATCAACGAGGTTTATGGTAATTGTATCAGTCTCATGAGAATACATTGCAAGGTCAAATTTAATTAACCAATAGTTTTAATGGGGACATTAATATAGAACAGTTGCGATAAAATGTTTTTTAAGAAAAATAATGTGATAGTTAGCAGCCTCTCCAGAATTGCTGTGCCCACCAGGGTCCACATTGATCCTTAAACAATGTATACACCTAACAACTACGTAACACATGCGGTGATGTGGTATGCAATAAACGATTGAGTATTGACTATTAATATTTTTATTATACACGGTGTGGCCTGTAATAGGAGCAAACAAATTGAATGTAAACTTTCAACTCATCGGTAATTAAGTCCAAATGGTTTCAGTTATTTCTAATAAAAAAATATTTTACCCGTTATCTTCTAATTCGTGCACTACGATTTCCTACACTGAAAAGCGCGATGGCAAATGCAAATTGAATTTCGCATGAACATAACTAAACTTAGAGGTGCGAGCCGGGTTGCAACCCCCGACCCTCATCACGTGAGGCGGTAGGTCAAGCCACTTGTAGTATTACTATCAGCCAAAAATACTAGTTACATTCGGCTCTTCGTATCTCTCATAAAGCAGATCTAACAAAATCGATGATATAGAAAGTAGAGGAATGCCAAAAACGGCGCTTTCCTAATCTTATCACTGTCACAATTGCATTGCGAAGACATCGTGACACCGGTCGACAGGACCCCACTTCACAGATCCGAGTTATCGTAATACGATTTATCTATTTTGGAATTTGTTTTACGCAATCCACGATCTGTTAAGCCTTTAGAGAGTTCACTAAAATTCCATTGTGATTACGCTTTACTATCCTAAGTTCAATTTACGATTTTAACTTCTCGGCCGCACATCAATTACATAAGTTACTACGAATTAAAATTTTACGTACGACGCAAGGTGAAGGAAAAGATCATGAGGAAACCTGCACGCATCTGCGAAGTAATTCAAAGATGTGTGTGGAGTCCCCAATCCGCACTGGGCCCGCGTGGGGTTTATAGCCCAAACCCTCTCGTGATGAGAGGAGGCCTGTACCCAGCAGTGGGACGCAAATAGGCTGTAGTAGTAGTAGTAAGACTTAAAGACTTTGTCAGGCTAAAACGATTGTGCGTAACCTGAGTACCTAATATATATTTTTTAAATATTATTCGTCATAAAAACACCTGATGCTAAGTGAGCCCTGTGCCCCGTGGACATTAAGGAATCATAACTTTACGAATGCGTTGCCATTGCAATCCCTAAGGCCTAAGATGGAATATCTCGATGCTAGCAATTTCACCAAAATTACTGGCACGACACAACAGTGCGCGAACATATATGTTCTCGCTACTAAAAATAATCACATATGCATTCGCAAAGCTTGTCAATGAGTTAAGGCTAGTCTTCACCAATAAAACTATCTAATCACTTTCGTCAGAAAAAATCACAGGGAACCCGCCGGTCTAAACTTAACAAAATATTTTTCACCTCACTGGCTCGAAAGTGGTCGTTTTGCAGCTTGATATCCGAGCGCAAAAGTGGTTTTTATCCGCTAGCGTGGAAAGTGTTTTTGAAATTCGAACGACGCATGACGCCACTGTCACAATAAAAAAACAACGATACGTTCTGAAACGCAATTCGTCGTGAGAGTTTTATTAAAATAAAGGTTCAATTTACTTAATATCATCATTAATAAAATTATATTAATAATACACCGTTTCAGATCTCTTGCCTTGAAACCCTCGTTACACTCAGGATTCTATATTTGAACCACTCGCTTCGCTCGTGGTTCAACCTTAGAATCCTTCGTTCACTCGGGTCTCAATCACGCATTCACAGCAAACAACAACTTTGCAGCCTTGCATAACAAATAACTATTTTAATACAGGTGCTCAAAAAGTAAACATTTCGATACCTGTTTAACGTGCCAAAAGTTTGTCATTTCCGAACGAGCGTTTTTTGTTTTTGACAGCTGAGCGTTCCAAAAGTTGTTTTTTACGAACTAGTGCGTAAAGTTTTTTGAGCTTCATCCTGTTCGTTAATTTTTTTTTTTCGTGAATGTGTTAAAAAATGTCGTTTTCTCAAAAATGGCGGGGAAACTCGTCATTGTCTGCTTTCTATCAGACCGCAAAGTGCCTCATTGACAATCAGTCAAAAATTAAAAAAAAAAACTCAACTGCATGCCCCGGAAATTTGTATGAATTTACTTCCGCGGCATGTATAAGCGCAGGGAATGTTGTATGAAATTTCATTATCGTACAGGTACTTTTTTTTTAACTGATAAATACGCGAAGGAATTCCCAAACAGCCAAGTCTGCATGTTCTGTATCTGTCAATTGACGCGAAACCAAACGTTTTTATCCGTGTCCGAAACAGCGCAATGTATTTCAGAACGGAATTTAAAAAAAGAACGATCCATAAAGAGCGGGAATTCTTGTCTTGTATCAGATATATTTAGCAAAATTTCATGAAAATAGTTTACTAGTTTGGTTTAAAAATTAATAAAAGGTCTTAATTTTTATAAAAAACGAGAAATCTACATGCGAGTTTTTAACTTGCCGTGTTAGTGTGTCTGTTAAAGTCAAATATCGGTGAATACGAAATAAGACTGGCGTTCCATTGGATTTGTTGTAAGTACTTGACTACCTTTGCGTGCGTGTCAATGCTGTATTATGAATACCTAATATCAAGGTTTTTTTTTCATTTTTGAGAAAAGCACTATATAAGCCTCGGCACGTGAAAGGCTTTGCAGGCTTCGTACATATTAAAGGGCCTCGGCGAAGCCTCGGCCCTTTAAACCAGTACTCAGCCTGCAAAGACCTACTTTCCCGGCCACGGCAATAATGTACTATTGATATACGTGCGAAATTGTCATTTTCACTCGTTCCTAGTGTTGACGCTCGCTTTCGGTCACGCCAACATAACTAGGGACTCGTGATAAAATGACAAACTTTTCGCACTTTTATCAAAATATACTATTATTAAGACGCGTTAACTTGTAGGCCTTGCTCAGGCACAAGCGAGGCGATGCTTCAGACGTTAGGCAGTGCGTCAAGCGGCAAAATTAAACATGAGTTGATGTATAATAGTGTTTATGGAGTAGTGTTGTCTCGCGTTTATTCACTACGTTTTAATTAAAGTCGATTGACGCGCCTCCCAACGCCTCGCGCATCGCGTCGCTGGTTCCTGAGCAAGGCCTTAGACTGCTACAGCCCGTTGGGGTAGGCAGAGACAGAGATCATAGAACACCACCGGCTTCTATCAAAGAAATGTTGCAGAGTAAAATAAACACTAAAAATAAACACTAAGCGTAAAATAAATTTAAAAAAAGCCGTCTTGGCCTATCATGCCGAGGGTCGGGGGTTCGATTCGGGCTCGCACCTCTAAATTTACTTACGTGCGAAATTCAATTTGAATTTACCATGAGCTTTTCGGTGAAGGAAAACATCGTGAGGAAACCTGCACGCATCTGCGAAGTAATTCAAAGATGTGTGTGAAGTCCTCAATCCGCACTGGGCCCGCGTGGGGACTATAGCCCAACCCTCTCGTGATAAGAGGAGGCCTGTGCCCAGCAGTGGGACGCAAATAGGCTGAAGTAGTAGTAGTAGTAGAATAAATTGGCGTATGCAACTGGCGTGGCGATTAAAGGGTTAATCATAATGAGATACCTTAAGCGCGCACACAGCCTTCGACGCATTCACACGTTCACTCGTGGGCGAGTGATCAATCATAGTTCAATCGAAGCTGCCTGATTGAAAGACAGCCTATTGTCGTGACTATCAAATTTAATCATGACAGCGAATTGGTAGTAGACAGTAAAACCCACATTTTGAGATTTACATAATGCCTTGAAGATGCTCTGATGCTTCACTCAGGTAGGCGTTATTCTTTAGGTTAATAGTCGACCAAGAAAGCTCCATCACTTAGCCGTTTTATTAATATTAATAAAGATCAAAGGCAATGCCCGGAATTACCTTAACAGACTTATGAAGTCGTAAAATAATGGACGTAAAATTCTCCACTAAGGTCAATGTGTAAACAGAGCCCTAGTGTAGGCTAGAATAACCCTTTAGGCGAAGTCGGGTAGGAAATTCACGATTGCGTTGACATTTGTTATTTATCTAATTCCCTCACAATTGGCTTTCTTCATATGAAAATTTAAGTACTAACACTAAAAGCACTAACTTGGACATTTTAACTAGACACTTAACTGATTGATTGAGATGTCTTCAAAAATACACATACACCTAGAATCATGAGTAATTATCATTTAATCCATGACTTTTGAGGTCAATTATGATAAATATAACCCACGTGTGGTACGTATTGATTATGCCGCACCGTTACGACCGACCAATCAGATACTGCGACCGTTAGCGAGGAACTAGGAACCCGTTCCAGGCTGTTAGAAGGCGAGAGGCAAGCCCTTAATAGTCGCTAGCAACTTCACCATTTCTCGTCATTTTCTGCGTTATGCTAACATGAAAAATACACTTTCATACCCAAATGTCATAACTGGTAAACCCCACAACAGCCTATTTGCCTTCCACTGCTGGGCACAGGCCTCCTCTCTTCACGAGAGGGTTTTGGGCTATAGTACCCACGCGAAAAAATTCGCAAAATAATAATCATTAAAGTACCAATTATAAGACTCCAAAAACTCTTAATTTGGCAGTGTATGCTGCGTCATATAAGGAATTCAAGTAATTCCGGCGGCTATACAAATAAACTGAGACTCCAAAAACATTTATGTAGGTAAGTTTCATGTGTCTTTAAGTACCTATACGTGTAAACCCCTCCATCCCTCCGTATCCTATATCCTGCTATCCCTGTTTACCCCATTCCTTTGAAGATCGGCATCTAAAAACTAGATAGGCTTTCAGACCTAACAAATGAAAATTGACACTATTAAAGACGCTATTAAATAAATCATGAACTTTTCCCAATTTACGATACGAATCGAATTTCCTATAAACGCAACTTGTATTATTAGACGTGTATCTAGTCTTGCAAGCGATTACATCGCCAGATAACCGCATCTCGACTTCAATCATGTGGTCCAATTTAGAAAAACAAACCATTCGAAATAACTTTCATGTCCATTTTTCAACCGAAGTTCCGTTAGCAAAAGGTATTGAAGGCACATTGCTTGATAAGCACACATTTGAGATAATTAAAGTCCGAAATATAAGGTGAGTCGGGGCAAGTGCGCTTGTGGGGTAAGTGCGCCTAAATTGATTTTTCGACCGAATTCCTTGTGAACAGAGTCAACTGCTTATTGCAATGGGATTTTGTTGTGTTGTTGCATGTATGGAAGATATCACTTTGATTGATATTTAAATGTAGTTTTAGATATATTTATGGTAGGTGCACTTACCCCACCCTGGCGCACTTGCCCCAACTGACTTTAACGAAAATACGAGATATATTAAATATAATATATTCGATGTCAAAGGTCTTCAACCGTACCTATGTTAAAATAAGAAAGTGATATAAAGGCGCGGTTATCCCGCAGAGAATTTTCTTCCAGCTGACCAATGAGTAAATGATAAGTATAGATGATGATGAATCAATACCACATTTCAAAAAAAGGAAAGATTTAGTTTGACAAGTCGTATTATAGCTATGTTTTATACGTATCACTAGCCGATGCCCGCGAATTCGTCCCGCGTATACTTAAAATTTGGGTACCCGATGATACAATAAGTACATACCTATAGTTATAGAAGTATTGAAAAAACTGGTTTGACCCGGAGAAAATCCGTTCCCGTTGAAATATCGGGATGAAGAGTATCCCATGCTATTCCCAGGCTCTCAAACTATGCCCATACCAAATTTCATTCAATTCGGTCTAGTCCTTACGACGTGAAGGAAGGACAAACAAATTAACACACGTTCACATTTACAATATTAGTATGGATTAACAGAATCTGTATGTCTTTGATACCTACATGTTATAGAAATCTCTTTTGTACACCGAAAAACCAAACAAGACAAGACAATATAAAGTCAACTAACAAATAATATCACTAACATGCGAGTGACATCAACCAACATGCAAAGGAGTGTAGTTATATAGCATCTGAAAACCCACAATTAGAGACAATGCAAGACATATGAAAGCAAGTATGTTAATAGAGCCTTCCGTCCTTGCGACACGACACGAATACCTATCTCACTCCGTCACTGCATTTGCATGTGTTTGTTCTTGTCACTGGCCAACACACCTATAACCTCAAAATGAAGGAAAGTATTTTTCATCAGTCTTATTTAACATATTGGTAACAGCTATAGGTCGATTTACATACGTCAGGTTTAAATCTATAACAAAGTTGGACAAATAGGCGTGAAAAATGAAAATGAATAAAAAAAAAAAAACCAAATTGAACTCCTTGTTTGTATTTAGTTAATGTTTTAAAATTACATTACCTTGAAATTACTTGCAGCTATTGCATCTTACATTGGATATTATGTGCTTGTACTTACAATTTAGCACTAACACGTAAAAAAGTTATTCCTTTTTAACACGTCTGTGCTAAAACATAGAATCCACCTTGAAATAAATACTTGTGTCTGATGTGTTGAAATTCATTGTGGCATAGCATTCCGTATATTTTTGAATATCACTACAAATATACGTATAAGATTTATATGATTACATTATTACCATAGACGTATATTAATTATCATTATCACCCACCTAAATGGAAATTTGGCATTGACGCGGCTTCTTGAAGGTATTGGAACGACACTATTTTCAAAATAACAGGTAAAAGTTCTTTCCCCGCTAACCTGCTGCCAAATAGCAGTGCTCGCACTGTGTTGTGTTCCAGTAGGGGGTTAAGGCAGCCGGTGAAATTTCTGGCACAGAGGCATTTCGCATCTTAGGCCTCAGGGTAGATTTCTTATAGATTCTTGATGGGATGGGGTCATAGGATTTCGGTGTCCATGGGCCGCAGGGTCCACTTACCACCAGGTGGACTGTGCGCTCGTTTGCCTATACCATTGACATAAAAAAACTACTCGTTCGTGGTGAAATTTAAATGGAAGAGTAAAATAGGATTTACAATTATTTAACTGAAATAAACTGAAACATTGTTATACCTACAAATCTTTTGTACAATAAAGTCTTGCTTTTTTAAATGGTTTAGCAAACATGGTGCGAATCTCTCGATTACTGTGTCGCTCTTAAATTGATAGGTACTTACACTTTGTTAAAAAGTCAAATCGCTTTCTTTTTCATTTTATTTATTAGGTTTAGTTTACCTTATATAGATGTTTAGCTACTGAAATCACATTTTATAAGAAAGTTACTTATAGTAAAACTACGATTAGGTATAAATATTGTATATACTTAGGGTCAAGCAAAGCGTTGTGACGATATTTTAACCACAATATCAGTTATCGATTCTAAGCATGTTATTTAGGATTTTTTTGAGTATGTAAAGAAAAACATGTTTAATATGGGATTCAGGTATCGCTCACATCATTAATCCCATACTGGGCTATACTATTTTTTTTTCTAACTCGAAAAAAAATCAAAAACATGCTCAGAATCGATAACTGATACAATGGTTAAAATATCGTAATAACGTCTTGATTGACCCTATATACAATAAATCCTAGAAACGAAAGGCATACATTTTATGCGAAAGATAATTTATTTATTTGTCATATTTTCACGACTCATAAAACTACAAAAGCGATAAAGTAGGTTAGATAGAAGCGATAAATAGTAACTTATTGTAAATTTTTTAAATATTATCAAGGGGCCAAAAAACTATTAAAAAATCTGTTTCCGACGGATATAAAAAAATACCTTGTAGACAAACCATTTATATTTATTTGAATGCATTGTCACTAAACTGCGCTAGATGGCTACATCCCAAATCGTTACAGAGTTACACAACCCTTAAGAATTCAGTGTTGTAGGTACTCTTATTAAATGTTCAATACAATCATTATAACTGCAGCATGTCCGGCAGTGGGTATTTCCACCTTATTACTTAAACTTCAATGCAGTTCCAGGTTAACAAGTTAAGCGGTGAAATGACCAGTTACAGTAATTTTCTACTCACACACTTGACCCCTAGGGAAAGCCTGCAAGGCCGGATCGCGAAATGTACGTATGTATGCATGTTATTATGTGTGTATAACGTGATCTACGTAATTGTTTGCAGTTTGAAAAGTGGATGATTGTGTTCTGGTACATTTGTTTATATTTATATGATAATCAGCCGCTTTCTACACGGCTATAGGTAGGTAGGTACCTACCTAGGTCAACTGAAGTAAAACGTAAAAGCGAACAGTCAAGATTGTAAAACTATTTATAAACAGGTTAATAATTTATCCGACAATGAAAATAACTCTTCAGTTATTACCGTTTTAGGGTCTATATATACATACCTATCATCTACATCAAACATACTCATTAACTTTATCCTTATCTAAGGTAACTTAATTCCTTCTCGTATTAAGGTTTTAATGAAGTTTATTACATACACACAGATCTTTAGCCTTGCTGTTAATGGACGCTTGAAAACATTGAAGCAGGCTTGCCAGTGAACGGTCCATAGGAATTCTTAATACACTTAACAAGACGGAAACTAGAATGATTCTTGAGTTTGTTTACGTCTTTAGTTCACGGAAATGAAACATGTAGTACTTTTTTACCCTACTTGAATGTCTCACAGATGGGCAAAGGTCACCTTGACTTTCCAACTCAATCTTACGTAGAGTACAGGTACATGATTTTACTGAATGATCTTTTGGTGTTAGAACTTTTAAAAAAAATAGACCGTACGAAGCTATTCTGGTTCAGGAAGTAACTGTAAACTGGATTGGGGACAGCCTCAGCGCTCTAGACCTAATATAACTTCGTTATTTAAAACTACGCCAGTGCCATAAAACACCTTGGTGAATAATCAACTATTATGAGCACGTTCATAAAGATTTTTTTCGGCGACGAAGTCGTAAGGACGTGGTTATGTTTAACAGTTATTCTGTGTCCATTCTCATGTGAATACCAATGGAATCGAAACGGAACCGGAACCTCGAGTTTTTGATTTAATATTCAGTTCCTACCTACTTACTGTTATAAATATATAAAGTACTTACTAGCTTCTGCCCGCGACTTCGCCTATATTTCGGAACAACCTACGCGTTTTTCCGAGATAAAAAGTAGCCCATGTCCTTTCCCGGGACTCCAACGATCTCCATGCCAAATGTAAGACCGACAGACCGACAGAGTTATACTTTCACATGTAAGGATAACTGATATAGAAGAATAACTGAATAGTCATATTATAAATACTAACAAAAAACCGGCCAAGTGCGTGTCGGGCCCCGCGCAAAGTATAGGGTTCCGAAGTTGACGATGCCCACAGTACCTTTCTAAGACTTATTAGCATCTACGAGTAGCTAGTCGTGGTATGACGTGCCCGCCCGACGCCCCTGCCCTGCCGCTCGAGAAAAATCATCGGTTTTTTAATCATTTCATAAGTTGGTCGACTATGACTCGTAAGTTTGTACAGCCTACATAGCTGTGATAGTTTTCCTTTCAACTACGTTATATATGCCATAACCGTAATTTTTTTCAGCCATCCAAATACCACCATTTAGCTGGTAGGGGGGGGGGGGGGGGACGACGACGACACGTGACTCTAACAAAAAATAGTACTTTAAAGCTTTATATAAAAGGAAAAATAAGAAAATGCTCACAGTAAAAAAAAACTACTATAATTTTTTCAGCAAATTGGCCGCGTACGGGCACAAAATTAAATGAATCTACCAGCGCTTGCTATTATTTGCTGAGAATACCACAGCCAAACAAACTCCGCAGAAAGAAAATTTCACAATACAGTGTCTATTCTAACTAAGAAACAGGACACAGAGTTCATTATGGAATTTTAGGTGTACCTAATGCAATGCTTGTGATGCAGTGTTCAAGATCTACTTACTCAATTATAAATTCCTTCTATTAGCAAAAATATGCGAAAAGTATTCTCTACTTAGTACTACTCTATATTTTAAAAGTGGCACTTGCTTTTGCAATAAACAGTGTTTATCAAAAAATGCAAAGAGAACTGAGAGAACACGTAACAATTTAACAGATCTTATTCTCACCAGACATGCAAATGTAAGTAATCGTTAGAAGCTCTTACACGAGAAACTTTCGCCGAACGACCAGCGAGCCTAGACCTGCCGCTGCTGTCTTAATGCTATATTATTATAACATGTTCTTTAACACGAGTGTCTTAGTTGGCTGGTTATTATGCGTCAATTCAACGAGCGGTTGTTTTTGCAATGGTCCATTTGCTTTGCTTGAAATGAATGTTGGAAATGTGTTGAAGACCTTGAAATTTAGATACCTATGAACTGGCGAGACATTACTAACGAAGTACCTAATCAAAAACATAAAACAGTTATTTATTTTTACGATTAGTAAGTACGATAACATTTTACAACTAAAACTATACCTACGTATAATAGTTTAGGTTTCCTATATTTTTTAAATGCTTCATTTAAAAAAAATCAGGATGTGATCGACATCGTTTATACATTTTTTAAATAGGTACGATGAGAACAGTCAATCTATTGGAATAGGCAAAATGGTAATCGAACTAGATTTATCCCTATAGCTGCGACTTAGCTAATAATAAAAAATCTATGCCTTTCTAAAATACTACTGGCATGTTGTATGATAGGTACTTTTTTTAGGGTGGTCATAGACCGCGATGCAATGTTTTTAAAATTGGATCTCGGAATGAATGTTTTTTTCGTGGCATAACACTGGCCGCTACAAGCCATTGTTTAGCCTCCACCCAAGGTGAGTAGGTTGAGTGACCGGTTGCATTCCGTTTAGCTCACTTCATTTTCGTTTTCGTATTTATTGCTTGAATTGTGATTGCGGTAGGTACGATTTTTAATTATTCGCAAGTTGTTTTTTTTTTTCATATTCATACCTATTTGGATGTTCATACCTAATTTGTTTTGTAATTGTACTAAAGTACTTCAACTGAAATTAGGTAATACCTAGTTTAACGAAATCGCTTTCCACTATGGGCTCTATTCGAAACGGTACATGTGTAGGTATACAATATTGCGATTAAAATTAGCTCATGTAGGTAACACGTTGTCTATGTCCAAACCAAAATTTATTAATTTATGGTTTGATTTTGTATTTACGTAGGAAATAGTACCAACTTTACATAGGTATGCACGACCAATTTGAAATAGGATATAATTAAAATTATTAACATTTTCGAATTGCATGTGCAAATTACTGCACGGTTAGGTATTTCTTACATGCATTAGTGCCAATCTTCTTTCTGACGTACCTATAGTTACTCTACTCTTGAAAGCCGTAGCGAATCAATCTGAATCATGCACATAAATTAGCACCCCACAGATCATCATTATCCAACCGGTTATTATACCTTTAATTAGGTATCTAAAGAACTGGTATTTAATTTGCTATCTTACCTGCCTACCTATTACTTTTTTATAGGTCGTTGCATTACTAACCAGAAGTATATCTTACAGGTTGATAGGTTTAGTCGCTGCTTTTCTATAAGTAGGTACCTACTAGTTTTTGATGCAGTTATGCGAGGGTTGTAACTGTGAAAGGATTTGAGATGTAGCCATCCACAGCAGCAGTAGCGCAATACATTCAAATAAATATATGTAGATAGTTTTTCTACACTACTTAAATCTGGAAAAGGTTTTAATTTTAATGTTTGCATGTCGAGCAAAATAAATAATAAAAATATTCTACTACATTTATACTAAGATAGGCTAAGCAAAACTTAATGCGTTAATGGAATAAGCAAAACATGTATCTTTCATGAGGTGTTGTATACAACACCACACGCCTCATGAAAGATGAAATTGAAAATATTCAAAAAATGTTGCCTAGAGCTAGAGTTTGACAGATAATGCCCGAATTAGTAGTCCGCCTTTGTTACATTGATTTTTCGTCATAAGATATGATGTGTGATATATGTTAAATTAAAACCTTTACGTCCAAGGTTACAAAGTACACATTTTCTTCAAGTCCTTCGTTCAAAACAATGGGTATCAAATTCCGTGAGCACCCGACTCCCAATGGGCAATCATCGGACGCTTGCACTACATTACACAACCGCGCCGATTTTCCGGAAGAATCGATTCGTAGTAATTGGCGACTCGATACCGTAAGTCGGCCAAGTGCTTGACAAATCGGACGACGGATCGATGGTTGCTCTTGTCCAAACGGCACGACGGACGTTTTATTTCCTCGAATTAAGTATCTTTTGATATTGAAACATTTTATTTAAAAACGTTTGAAAAACATATCATGGCTTAAATTCATTGATAGATTATTTTGTCTCTTTAGTTAACATTTGAGAAGCATACAATGCAAACCATATCGTCTCCAAATACTTTTTTATTACAAAATGGGCTTGTTTTTGATCCATCACACCTGATGCAAAGTAATGATGGGTCTAAGGTGGACAACGCATTTGCGTTTATTAATTTTTTTCGTTAGAATATCTACTACCATAGAAGAAGTAAGGTAAACTTAGAATGACAACGTTCAGGTAAATCAGCGTACGCCCGAAATAAGTGTTAAATGCGATAGTAGATGTCGCTGCCTAGGTAGCCTGTATACAAATTTGAACTCCATCAGCAACATCTAGATGGCGCTGTAAAGGCGAAGTATGAAAATTTGAAGCTCCCTGGCTATTTCCGATGTAGGTACGCCGTATCATCGACATATCATCGATATATCTAATAACATTGTCTTTGCTACTACTTACAGTAGGTATGCCACGTTGAAAGTCGCAACCTACAACCATAGAGATCCAGACAAAGTAACATTCTTCCCAAAATCATTTCAAAGCAACAGGAATTCCAATGCCTCCAGTAAAAACTAATCTCCGGGCAGATAAAGCAACAACAAAGAGCAAAAAATGGGTAAAAAAAAGAGACACGCGATCAGGAATCGAATCCCACCATTAACGCTCCAGACACACCTACCTGTCATGTCCGAGGTAACCCAAAAGTAAGCTCGTACACGGAAGTCCCTTTTAGTGGCAAATTATTTTTTGAATGCACTGTCGAAATATCGAGATGAAAAAACGATACTGACATTATAAATGCGCAAATAACTGTCTGCCCGTCTGTTACCTCTTCACGCTTTTGAATCGCTGGACCGATTTAGATGTGGTATAGAAATAGTTCGAGTCCCGGGGAAGGGCATAGGCCACTTTTTACGCTGGAAAAACTTATAGGTAGATCAGCATTCAGAGAGTGTGTGAGTGTTACAAATATTTGTGGATGGCCATAGAGATGAAATTTCACGGTCAATAATTTTACTAGGGTTTACCCATGGATTTCCCACATGTTGCCGATAGGAAAGGCGGTCATTTCAGAGCGGAGCCGGCAACTAAACTCCTCGATGGACGCAGGGCGGAAGGAAAACACAGTTTCTTTAGAATTTTCGAACTATATTTGCACTTTCACTTTAAATTACGCAAAAACAATCTGAACTCTCGCCGTTTTTACAACACAACAAAAAACTACTGACCATAGGTCACCCACGCTATCACCCAAAAAAGTAAACTTTCCGCTTCCGGTTCCGGACCACAAACGTCAAAACTGCTTAACAGGGCGAGTTGAATCTAAATAAACCTTTGATTTATAATGACACTGATAGATGTAAGACCGGTTGTCAACATACCCCCTCCCTGGCACGCCTATGTAAACCTATAAGTGCCCAAAACTAAGAAGATGATAACCGGTAATCAAAGAGAATTCTATAAGAAAGCACAAAGGGTATAAAGATTTTCATAGACAGCATTATAAATTACAATTGTGTCTGCTATGACTCACTGACATAAAAAATTAAATCGAATTAACAAACATTTAGAAAGTAAAAATGATGATATTAAGTTTCATCTGGAAGCGGATATACATACTATAAAAACATTACCTTATTGATAACAAAGATCACTATGTATGAAATTTAAATACTTGGTCATTAACATATAGAGTATAAGTAAGTAACTCTTATTATTATACTTATATTAAATATACTATTCAAACAGTTAAATAAAACAACTAACAGAACAACATATTAGAAACTTGAAATTTCAGCTTAAGTTGAAATACAAACTCAAAATTCAGACTCACTAGTCTCACTCACAAATTACAGGTATTATTCTCACCTAATTTAATATGTACATGTATATAAGTGTAGACAGTGTAGTGTTGCTTTGTTTGATGAAGGGGGAACCAATTTCTTAAGGAAAAAACAAAGATAACTGAAAAACTTCTTTAAAAACACTACCCCTTCCCTAGTAACTACTGCTACTTAGAATGTTTAATATAGTATACTATTATAAAGCTTGACTCTACAGCGGGTCAGAATCAGTAGGCAAATAAATTACTTTGTTACTAGGTCTGCGAAACATACCCCCAGTTGTTTTAACATCAATTACTCGTACGCGACCGTCATTACCTGGGAAAACAGCTGTTATTATTCCTCTAGGCCACACATTTCTAGCTAAAGAACTATCTACAATTGTGACAAGATCTCCTACTTTTAAATCCCTTTGACCATCTGGTTGTTTGGATCTTGCTAGTAATGAAGGCAAATATTCTTTTAGCCAACGTTGCCAAAACATGTCAGCTAACCTTTGAGCTGTTCTCCACTTCTTTCTTAGTAATAAATCTTTGTCATCAAACTTTCCTGGGATTGGTGTTCCTGATGAAGAGCCTATCAAGAAGTGATTAGGGGTTAAGGTCTCTGAATCCCTACTATCTACCGACACATGGCAAAGTGGCCTACTATTAACAGTATGCTCGGCTTCAGCTAATAAAGTTGATAGCACTTCTACACTAGGAGCCCGTTCATGAAGTGTAGCATACAGAGCCTTCTTAATAGCCTGTACCATTCTTTCCCATGCTCCTCCCATACTTGGAGCATTGGCTGGAAGGAAATGCCATTTTATATTACGATTTGTCATTTCCTGCTGAATACTACTGCAGTCCAGTTCTTTAAATGCCTTTTTCAGTTCTACTTCAGCCCCCCTGAAATTGGTTCCGTTATCAGAATAAATGTCCGTTGGACAACCTCTACGACTAGCCATACGCCTTATAGCCATAATCACATCGTCACTTGTTAAACTAGCTGCTAGCTCGATGTGAACAGCTCTTGTGACCATACAAGTAAATAGGGCGCCATAACGCTTTTCGCGCCTACGGCCAATCGCCACATCTAAGGGCCCAAAATAATCTATGCCGCAATGAGTAAAAGGGCGCTTATGGTGGTCGAGCCTAGCTAACGGCAGGTCCCCCATTAAAGGTGCAGTAGGGATTGCCCGCTTGATTTTACAAAATTGACACTTGTGTGCTACTAAACGAACTGTTGAGCGCAATTTGCAGATCCAATAAAGCTGTTTAATTTCATTTACAACAGTTTCTGTACTACCATGATGATACTGCTTGTGATAATGAAATATCAGTAATTTAGTATAATAGTGAGAATGATCTAGGATAATAGGCCTTTTCATTGAATCTAACACATTAGGCGTTAGGTCGAATCTTCCTCGAGCTCGAAGAATACCCTCACTATCTAGAAAAGGACATAACTCGACTAAACTACTACCTGTCAATGGCTGGTTATTCTTTAATAGAGTAATATCCCTACAATAGGAATCATGCTGAACCTTTTTCAGCCATAATGACTCAGCTGACTTTAAGAGCTCAGGGGTCAATGACCTATCACCTGTTTTTCTGCATTTATTTATAAACAACAATACATATGCAGAGGCTCGAATCAGCCGTCGCCAGGAAGAAAATTTATTTACATCTGGTAAAGGGGGCTCATAGCTTCTTGAGATAAAATTGACCCTCTCCTCGCATACAACTGAGACATCTCTGATCGACTCTATATTCATCTTATTTTCAACAGGCCAGAACTCTTTTTGTTTCTCAAGGAAGCTAGGCCCTTTGAACCATCTCTTACTAATTTCACCAGTGTCTCTCGTGGCTAAGTCTGCCACATTTTCTTTAGTGGGAACCCATCTCCACTCCGAGACTGAAGTCAACTCATCAATAGCTGACAGCCGATGACCAACAAAGGCTTTATAATTTCTTGGATCAGAGCGGATCCAAGCTATAGTTGTAATTGAATCAGTCCAAAAATACTTCTCATGAATTTTCATATCATGTTCCGTTTCAACAAAATTTGCTAATCTTGCCCCTAAAAGAGCCGCTTGGAGCTCCAGCCTCGGGACAGAGATGGGTTTCAATGGGGTGACTCTACTTTTAGCTGCAACTAAAACTGTTTGGATTTCTCCATTACAGTAAATAAACCTGAAATAACAGGCAGCACAATAAGCCTTTTGACTTGCGTCACAAAATGTGTGAAGCTCTATAGCTATGGGTGCTTCTGTTTTAGAAATATAGCATCTTGGCACTTTACAATTTTTAATTGAAGTTAGACTTTTGATGAAACTCTGCCATTTTTTAAATTCTTTTTCTTGTAATTTGTCATCCCACCCTATGCCACTACGCCAGACCTCTTGCAGTAATATTTTTCCGCAAATGGTTATAAACGCCAATATTCCAAATGGGTCAAAAATGCTCATAACTACCGACAGCATTTGACGTTTAGATGGAAGTTCTTTGCAAATGGCCACTTCGTGAGGTACCCTTTGCATGGACAAATTAAAACTGAGTGTATCTGAAGCTGGTTCCCAGTACATGCCTAGAGTTTTCTCTTTGATAGCAGACTCCGGTGACAGGTCAATGACCTGATGAGCCCTCTTTTCTTCGGGAATAGAATCTAGTACAGCTTTGGAGTTGCTTGCCCACCGTCTAATGTCAAATCCACCCTGACTATGAATGAACATTACTGTTTTTGCCATATCTATGGCCTCCTTTTCTGAGTTGCAACTGTCTAAGTAGTCATCCATATAATGTTTCTCCTTAATGGCATGAACTGCTTCAGGGAAGTCATCGTTGAACAGCATGGCATTCGCATTTAGAGTATATATAGCGGAGCAAGGAGAGCAAGCAGCTCCAAAAACCATTGAGGTCATCCTATACTCTTTCGGTGGATTGGAATCCGATGGGTCCCTCCATAAAAACTTCTGGGCACCTTGATCATCTCTTATGATTTTAATTCTTAAAAACATGTCCTTAATGTCAGCAGACATTGCTATTGGTTTTGACCGAAACCTAAAAAGAACTCCTAACAAACTCTGAAGCAAATCTGGGCCTTTTAACAATTTATCATTTAAACACACTCCATGGGCTTTTGAAGCTGCATCAAAAACAACTCTTACTTTTCCTGGTTTATTTAGTATGGCAAAGTGAGGTAAAAACCAAGATAATCTTTCCTTGCCATCAGAGGGCTCAGCAAAACCCTCACTTAATAAATTCAGTATTTGTTTGGAATAACTTTCTTGTAAATCCGGGTTCGCTTTCAATTTTTTTTCCAAATTATAAAATCTTTTTAACGCTAAACCTTTATTATCTGGTAGCTCAATGTTATCACTTTGCCATATCAAACCTGTTTCCCACATACCAGAACTAGTTTTCTTAGTTGTGGATTCTAAAATGTGCTTTGCCCGCTCTTCACTGGGGTTTGCCCTTGGTTTTGGTAAAATACCTATGCTATCCAGATCAAAACTTTGCTTTAGCAATGAGCATAGGTCTTCATCACTCTCTTCTTTTTGATAAGACAAGTGACAAACCCTATTGCAGTTCTTATTCTGACTTACGTTGGGTAGACACCCGTGAAGCACCCAGCCGAGGGCCGTCCTAGAGGCTGCTGGTTCATTTTTTCTACCAGAGACTAACTCTTGTGTGACAATTAGGGACCAATTGTCCTGACCTATCAATACTCTAGGAACTGCATTTGTATACCAGTCTACATTCTCTTCTATTTGTTTGATATGGGGATACTGGTCGAAGGTGGACTTCTCAATGAACTGCGGACTCAGATGCAGATTTTCCATAGTCCTAGCTGAAATGTCATGACTTTCCTTAAGCTTTGAGCCCCGGATAGAAAATTCAACTCTTTTAGAGTTTCCTGTATGGGAAGCACATACTCCTTCTAAATGAAGGGGACCAGAGGGGCCATCAACTCCTAACTCTCTTGCTAACTCAGACTCTATTAAAGTTATTGTTGCCCCTTCATCAAGCAAAGCAAAAGTTTCTATAGAGCGCTGACCTGTAATTGTTACAGGGACTATCTTTAAAAACGCCCTACTAGACTGTACATTAACATTGTTTGTGGTTTCAACCACCGCATTTGGACTCGCAATGTTACATTCACTCTGTTCTTTTCGCAATAACTTATGTAAATATTTCGAGATTCTACAGTTTCTAGCAGGATGACTAAACAACAGACACCTGAAACATTTTCTATTATTTTTTATAAATGTCCATCTATCGTCCAAAGGTCTTGCTGAAAATTCGGGACACTTGGTTAAATTATGATCACTTTCACTACAAAATAAACACTGCGATTTCATACCTGTGTCCACTGTGTTCACTGGATACCTTGGTGCCTGTGTCGGAGGTGGCATGCGCTGGCATACCAGCGGTGCCGCGGGCTGTGTTGGCTGCACACTCTGAGCAGCAATCATTGGCGGCGGACGTGGCTGCGGCGGCGCCGCCGCAGCGGCGGCCGAGTTCCAGCGCTGCGGCGGCGCAGAACCCGAAGACTCTCCTCTCCAAACAGATCGCTCCCGACCCGACGAAGGCACCGTGATACGAGGGGATGGCACTACACTTTTCGAACTAAACTTCATTTCTTTCTCTGCTTCTAACCTCAAAAATCGTGACAATAAAACTAATAACGGCTCACTATTGGACGCAGAGTTTGCAACATCGTACCATTTGCTCTTCAAAATGTTATTAAGTTTGTTCACTATCGCCGAGTATAACTGAATGTTGTGTAAATGTTCAAACTTCTTTAAAGAACGCATAGTTGCAACACAATTCGATACTTTTGAGGCAAATGTCACTAAACTGTCACAATCACTTACAGGGCACAGACTATAAATAGTTTGCAGCTGGTCATTGATGATCAAATTCTCATTTCCGAAACGCAATTCTAACAAAGACATAATCTCTTCTGGGTCCGAATTGCAAACCAGTAAACATTGTACCGCTTCTTTAGCTTCACCTTTTAAACATAAACGAAGTCTTGAAACATTTTCAGCCGCTGACCTCGGAACTCCCTCATAGTAGGCTGCCTTGAAGGCCAGCCATTCTGATACTCTTCCAGAAAAATTAGGCAGTTCATGCTGTCGACTCAGAGACAATGACTGTATAGACTGAGTGATGGCCCCCGCTAGCTTTTCAATGTCAGACGGCTGACTAGCTGGGACTTCTACAGCAGGCAATCTACACAGAATGGATGGCATAGTGTTCGGATCATTCTGTTTCTTTGTCATAATTATATTTTGGCCGGGCTCCAGAGGCGGCGGTGGGGGCGGAGGCGCCTTAGCTGTACACTGC
The DNA here is from genome assembly GCA_963971205.1 of Aethes cnicana. Classification (NCBI taxonomy): domain Eukaryota; kingdom Metazoa; phylum Arthropoda; class Insecta; order Lepidoptera; family Tortricidae; genus Aethes; species Aethes cnicana. The sequence continues at coordinate 5,822,533 of OZ020292.1, forward strand.
GCCTCTAACCAAGTGGTTACACTAGCAGTGGAATTATTCTTGTTGATAGTTGTTTCATCTTGTTCTTGCCACTCTTCTTCTAGAACCTTCTCATCAATTTCTAGCTTTTTCATCAGAGTTTCCTCCATGACCTTTATTTTGAAATTCGCTAGCTCGTCTAGGGCCTTTTTCTTGGCTTCTGCTCTTTGAATTCTGACTGATGAGCGGTCTGAGCCTGTCTGCGATGGTGCTATAGACTGCGTGTCGTCCACTTTGTAGCTGTGTGCTGCCCCGCCCGACGCTCTTGGTTCAGGAATAGCGTCGGCCGAGTGCGGCGGTAGGACGGACGTAGCCTTCCCTTCCATTGCCATGCGTCTGGTGATGACCATCTATTCAATCCGCTGGTAACTAACACGAAGGCTCACGAAGGACCACTATGTTGCCGATAGGAAAGGCGGTCATTTCAGAGCGGAGCCGGCAACTAAACTCCTCGATGGACGCAGGGCGGAAGGAAAACACAGTTTCTTTAGAATTTTCGAACTATATTTGCACTTTCACTTTAAATTACGCAAAAACAATCTGAACTCTCGCCGTTTTTACAACACAACAAAAAACTACTGACCATAGGTCACCCACGCTATCACCCAAAAAAGTAAACTTTCCGCTTCCGGTTCCGGACCACAAACGTCAAAACTGCTTAACAGGGCGAGTTGAATCTAAATAAACCTTTGATTTATAATGACACTGATAGATGTAAGACCGGTTGTCAACACCACATAAGATGAATTCTTCATAAATATTGAAATGAATGACCATTTTGTAACCCTAAAAATAAAAAAAAGCAAGGACTTAATGTAAATAAAAAGGTGGCTTCAACTTACATCAGTAAAACACCAATAATTGTAGGCTATAAATATCTTTGTCAATTCCTGTGTGATTTAAAGGTACCTATATTTTTTCAGCGATAATGGATTCGTCCACGACGTAGTACGTAATAAAAAAGTTGTCTAACGATAATACCTACCAATAAAATTATAAATCACATGTCTGTGGACATGATCCGTGAAATCATAAAAATATTTATTTACGATACAATTAGCATTCTTTAAATGGTAAATAACAATAAAACCCAAAGATTTAACACGAGAACTCACAATAAATGCGAAAGTGGAATACACAATCTAGAGTATCTAGACCATAGGTTACGAAGGTAGTGAAATCGAATTTCGTGCGTGAAACACTTTCGTGCGTGGCTGCACTAAAATATTTTTGAAAGAACTAGTTTAGGAACGCGGTTCCTATACCTCTATAGAAAAAATGGTCAGGTTTTACTGTCAAAATCATGACTGTGTTTAGTTATATATTTTTTTAATGATGGAGTTGTTTGCGTCTTTACAGCATTTTAGCGAGCCATAAATAAATAGATACCTACGTTAAATGATGAAAAAACATTCTAAGTGACCATTATCTAATACAGAACTTGATGCTATGTTTCCAGCACTTTAGATTTTACATGTAGATAAAATACGGAACGGAACTGGTATTCGACTTGAATCTAGAAACTATCTTCAAGTTTTTCTATGAGATATATGGAGATATCTTATGTTTGAATATACGGTTGGTATGTCAGATTTCTCTGCCTTTATACGGCAAGCTGCAGAAGCGCATAAGATATTTGCACGGTCATGATCATAACTTGAATAAGCCGTATATAGTAGGCAGACTTCTTATATGTACTAGTTATTATAGGTAATACATATAAATACTTCTCATAAATTTTAAAATAGAAAATGTTAGCTTTTAAAATTGTTTTATTTCATTATCTAATTTGTTACTAGATAAATAATATTAACGAGATATTTCTCTGTAGTTTTTTTAGTGAAAAATCGCTTACTCAGCAATGGAAATAGGCATGTTTAATTGGTTAGCAATGTATCTATAGCAACTCTGCTTGAACATCGAGAAATTAAACAACATTACACATACGAATATTATAAATGCGAAAGTAACTCTGTCTGTCTGTCTGTCTGTTACCTCTTCACGCTTCCCGCTGGACCGATTGAGATGAAAATTGGCATGCAGATAGTTGGGGTCCTGGGAAAGGACATAGGCTACTTTTTATCCCGGAAAACGCGTAGTTCCCGCGGGAACGCGATAAGCGAATTCCTCGCGGGCGAAGTCGCGGGCAGAAGCTAGTTGAATATAAAATATCTTGTACAGATAGTGCTAGTTTTTTTATCTCATGTTGTGCCTCCTACCATCTCGGTAAAATGGACCCGTTATCTTTATAATTATCAACGCCGTCTTCGACAATGAAACTAGAACTTATCACAATGGGCTTGCTATAAAAAACGCTACATTTGTTTGCCTCTTTTAGTATAGCACTTTCTTTTTCATAGATCGCTATGATTTTTTTCGCGACCTCTAATTTTGAATTAATTAAATATAGCACGTACTTATTTGAACGCTCGAAGCGTCTGCTAAGTGCTAGCCTCATCGCTCCTAGATCTAAATTATGTTTTTACGTATTTTAAAGTACTTATTGAACCTTAACAACTTCAACCCCTTCGAGGTAAACCCAAAAAATATTATGTATTTCAAACTTCTCTTATGTGTTGAACTGGATCGATTTAGATGAATTGAGCTTGTCCGAATGGAATTTAGTAATAGTCACGGGCAGTAGCTAGTATTTGAAATATACATAACTAAAAGTACAATACATTATTAAGGTTATAAGATACTTGAAAATATATAAAAATTAAACAAAATCTAAAAACTGCCCCCGCGGCGTGGTACCGAAAATGCTGGCAGCATTTCCCCGTTGTATAGTGATAGTATGTTATATGTATAGCTAAGAAAACTTCTGAATACGTAACGATTTGAAGCATAAGGAAAAAACAAGTGAAACCGTAGAAAGCAAAAGTCACTCCAATACCTAAAGCAGGACTTAACCTAAGGTCAAGAGCGAGAAAGTGGTAACCATTATACATACAAATCAATTGTTTTCCCCACATAGCTGGCATGCTAATGGGAAAAGTGAACCTAGTGGAGTGAGCAGACTTCGCGAATAGAGCCGCTTCGCATGGTCGGATTAACATGTTAGATGGGCCTTGAGCTTCGCAGAATATCGTTTTGCAATGGTAAGTTCGAAAAGGAAATTGAGTATTAGGTACTTATGCAAGTGAAATTTCTAACGTAACTAGAAATACACGAGAAATTTTAATAAACAATCATGTAGGCCGAAAGACGTCCACTACTCCAGCATAATAATAAATGCAGAAGCACTTGAAATCTAGCTTTACTTTCAGGTGAGTAATATTATAGTAGAGAGTATACTTGAAACTTCAAGGCATGGAGGAAGACACTAATATTGATTTAATCACCGTACCTATTCTCTTGGTTAATCATTATCATCGTCACTTTTCAGCCTTAGCTAATAACCTGCAGTTCAACAGTTTAGTAAAACAAGCACATACTTTACATCCATATTCATACTAATATTACAAATGCGAAAGTAACTCTGTCTGTCTGTCTGTCTGTCTGTTACCTATTCACGCTCTAACCGCTGGACCAATTGAGATGAAATTTGGCATAGAGATAGTTGGGGTCCCGAGAAAGGACATAGGCAACTTTTTATCCCGGAGAAACTCATAGTTCCCGCGGGAATCTTCTTCTTCTGGTTCCTCTCCAAACAGTGTCTGGTGTTTCTCCAATGCGATAACCGAATGCCATGCGGGCGAAGTCGCAGGCAGAAGCTAGTTAATATTATAAATGCGAAAGTAACTCTGTCTGTCTGTCTGTTACCTCTTCACGCTCCAACCGCTGGACCGATTGAGATGAAATTTGGCATGGAGATAGTTGGGGTCCCGGGAAAGGACATAGGCTACTTTTCATCCCGGAAAACCGCATAGTTCCCGCGGGAGCTCGATAACCGAATTCCACGCGAGCGAAGCGCGGGCTAGTTTTAGATAAATTCATCACAAGCAAAACTCAGTGCCAAGTCCAACTAAGATGAAAAACCAGTGGTTATGTTGGTACAGTTCCAGTCGAGACATTCGCGTGATTTTCGTTTTAAACACTTCCTGTCTGCCTGCTGATCTAATCACTTTGCATTTATCTCCATGGGTTAAAGCGTTTGTCGAAACTTACCTACGTAATGTAATTTTCTTTATTACTTAATTTACTGTAAATAATGTTATTTTCCTCCATATTAAAATAAGTATGCATTAGTAATAATAACATAAATAAAAATAGCGCTAGGCGGCGTTCAACAAAAGTATACTCGCTGCGTGTCATTTTATTCGGTGTTTGCAATGATAATAATAATGACCTGAGATCATCTGTGTTTAACTTCTCAACTATGAGAAGGTTTATCTTATCTGAATGATCTCAGTGGTAATGATAAGGCATAGCTAATAAAGCTTAGTTATGTGTACTGACGGTAACATGCATGAAATTAGGCAATCTAAGTCAATAACATTATCATGTTTTAATTTCAATGTAATCTTGACTGGATTGTGCTAGAAGAAAAACATGTATACATGGTGGGTCAGAAAATATGGCAAATAATTAACCCACAGTATCGGCTATCGATTCTAAGCATATTGTATAGGTTTTTTTTTTTTTTTTGAGTTGGTAAAAAAAAAATTTGTATAGGATTCAAGCGTCGCTCACACAACCAATCCCATATACAATTATTTTTTTTACCAACTCGAAAAAAATTAACCTATACAATATACTTAGAATCGATAGCCGATACTGAGGGTTAATTATTTGCCATATTCTCTGACCCACCGTGTATAACACGAAATTTTTGACTCAGCTGTCGACATACTAAGTAGGTACCTAACCTATTTCAAATATTGACAAAAGAAATAAATAATTAATATATAATGAAAAAAAAGTATCTAATTAGGCAAACCGTAGGTAGGTACGCTACGGCTCCAAAATGGTTCAGCATTTTCTTTTTATACGTAAGGTATAGGCAAACGAGCGTACAACCCACCTGATGGTAAGTGTGGTCACTGCGGCCCATTGACACCAAAATCCTATGATCGCCCATTAAGAAACCATAAGATCTCGAATGCGTTGCCTACACTGAGGCCTAAGATGGAATGCCTCTGTGCCAGAAATTTCACCAGCTGCGTTAACCCCCTACCGGAACACAACAGTGCGAACACTGCTATTTGGCGGCAGGTTAGTGGGGAAAAATGGTGGTACCACCCCGGATGGACCCAGCACAGGCCCTACCACTAACAAAATCACCAGCATAAAGCAGTAAGCAATTTAAATGATTTAACCAATTTTTTTGCTGTCAAGAGCAATGTTTTTGAGCAGTTCACAGGGCAATTTTTATAATGTCTTCAGTCGTAACACGGCATCCGATGACATAAGCACCATAATCGCTTAATTTGACAGGTGTCAAAACACCGCGGGAATTCTAGGTATTGTCCGCGAAAAGAAAGTCCGTTTATATTCCGATGTCAACTCATTAAGGTCGCGATTTTCTGAGCTTATGTCCATGATTTTAACCTTTTCGCTGCCACGTTTTAACGTTTACTCAAAAGTAATTCCAAGTTGAACTATACGTTGATATGATCCAAAGTCTCTTTTACGCTACAGGTTTTGTCGTCTTATACCGACTGTGGCGAAAAATTTACAAAACGTGTAGTTTTAGCTCGTCTGTGTGGGCTGAAAGCGACTTTCTACCATCGACAAATGTTTATTTTTCACACGTATTAGAATCTATGTAAGTTACGTGACATAATGTTTGGTCCCCGAAATTGCATGTTAAACTATTGCGTAGTTATAATGTACCTAGTGATTTAGTGAACATTCATAACCAAGGACAGTTTTATAGACAATTTTCAAAACTTTAGACTTTTAGAGAAAAATTACAGCTATAGATGACGTAGGCAATATTGAAATATGAAACCCATGTGAGTGTGTGTCAGATAGTTATAATTTTCCTACACTAGGTACTTAATTTTTTGGTTCATTGCTTTAAAGTCACTTAATGTGTGAGAAAATTTCACTTTTAATGCAAATCGCCGTGTACAGCAGTGGATGGGCCAAGTTCACTAACGAACATTGACCTACAGCGCAAATTTGTTCATAAAAACGACTTTTACTTCTCGTCCCAAATTTGAATCACTTGCACTTGATTTCATTGTGAGACTGCAGCTGCAGATAGCGATCTCATCGTTGTTTTAAACAAATATGAGAGAAAAGTGACCTGATTTGTGACTTTTCACTGTAATTGACTTAACATTTTATGTACCCTACAAGCTCATACAGGCACCATCTTGGCATTTTCAATATCCATATGTCGACGGGGACTCGGAATAACACAGTAACTCTCACAGCCGTTGTACATCTTGGAAATATCAAAGGAAAACCAGAAACGCGACGTTTCGCAGCACCCGGGTTGGTTTTCCGGCTTTACCAGCATTCGCTCCAAAAATCAGCTGTCAAAGTCCGAATGACAGGTCTTGTTCTAAACGGTCAAACGTGTGTCTGATTTAGGTTCCAGTTACTGGGCCCAGTGCACTCGCTAAGCAACATAGCTTTTCCAGTTACCAACCCAGTGCCGGCTACGCCCAAGCTATTCGCTTGACGTTTCCTTATCAATGATATTCAAGGTACAGTCAGCAGCAGAAGTAGGTAGATAAGCTGTCCAGGTGTTCAAAATGACCTACACACGCCCTTAACGTCTTAAGAATAAGGTCGTGTGTAGGTCATTTTGAACACCTGGACAGCTTATCTACTTCTGCTGCTGACTGTACCATACAGATTCTCAAGGACATGCTAGAAATAACAAATCGAAAAGGCAATCCAAGGCCTGGCAAGGCGCGATAGTGGCGCCATCGCTGTGACTATACGACACATATAAGTAAAACCCTATTTAAAAAAGTACCTTATCGATTTATCTGCTAGTTAACCGCTGATCGGTTGGTAATTTGACAGATTTTGTAAGATGGCACAACCCTCTCGTGATGAGAGGCATGGGCGGATCCAGGGGTGGGGGTCATGCGGGTCATGACCCCCCCCCCCTCGGCAGAACTAGGTCTACTGCTATTATGTATTTTTAACCCCTGGCGCGAAATAAAGGGGGGGGGGTTGTATGACGTGACCCCTTCCCCCGCTCTTGAGAGAGGCATGCCCAGCAGTGAGACGTAAATAGGCTGTTGTGTTGGACGGAGGTATGGAGTGTGGAATGTGTCTTGGTAAGGAGCGCAATCTTGTATGACGAAACAGTTGAAAACGTGTCCAGCGGATTTGATAAGCAACAAAACAAAACACACTCTCCTAACAACCGTTTTCGCTGCGTTTTCGCCTCAGCAGCGCCATCTGAAGGCGCTACTGCAGACTATCCGCCTAGGTGGCTTGACTGGAGTGGCGACCGCAGCGCCTCCAACCTACCCGATTTGGTGTCGACCTTTGGAACTATAAAGATTGCGCTCCTTTACTTCAACCCTCCATAGACGGAGGTATGGCGCAAATGTCAAACTATTTATAACCATTTGTAACCAAAACCATCTATCGTCTGTTCTGGTGGTCCAATAATTCGGCCATTTACCAAATTTGTAATGGCTGTCAAAAGCTAACCTCGGCTGAACTTTGTTCTTACAAAATCTCTTGTTTGTTTGTGTCATCGTGACGGGCAGACAGACGGATAGACAGAGTAATTACACTTTCGATTTCAATTAAATGTTGTTGCATGTTTCTGCCCAATTATTTAAATATTTCATAATAAACGCATTGCAATAAACACTAATATTGTATATGTACTCACTAGATGTCGCGCGTTGTTTGTGGTACCTGAAAACAAAATGAAAACAATAAGTAAAATAGATAATAGGTACATTTCAGAATAGCTTAAAAGTTCGGTCTTATGTATAACAGCAATGGCTGGTATATAATGTTTGCAAAATACTAAAAATGAAAATTTTGATGTAGTTACCTAATTGAAGTAATTGTCCTTTGCAACGTTACTTTAAATTATACAAGTTTTGCTTCTACAGTAAAGTTGATGACTGCGTTTATTAAATATTCCCGTGTAATTCGAGTAGAGTCGAAGATTCGTTTCATCTCATAGGTATTTAGTATTCGCCGCGGATCTCGGAGAAAGCCGCGCCGGTTGCACACATTTGGAATAGCGCCCCCGGCGACACAGTACTCAGGGCCTCACAGTAAGAGATAATACCGCATTCAGTGCCAATGTTCTTGACTGTCACATAAAATAGACGCTCATAGGGGACACCTGGCACTGATACCGTATAGAACCATTGGTCGAGAAGAAACCTAAAGAAAATAAATTCGAGAGGGCACGTTATTCATAGGTAAACTCCTACCTACTTCATTGCTCTGAAAGCAATAACAACTAGGTACTTTTCGTTTACGATGTCAAAAAGTATCTTCAAAAATCATCAACTTGATCATGATTCATCATGATATAAAGCTGCATTTAGGTAAATGTATTTACGTCACCTTTGGCCGTAAATCTACGCGGGGAGAAAATCTCACTTCCTGGTCAAGGCAAGACGTAAAACTTTAGACAAACCACGGACGGTAATTGGTCCTAGATCCTCATCGTCAGTTCGGGTCACAAATACCTGCGATCTGGGACATCAACGAATTCACCGCCCTAGATCTGTAATGTACTATTTTCAATGGAAGAGAAGTTCATAGGCAATTATCTAAGCCGCGATACCATGTTTGCTCTCCGTTCTAAATAAGGTGATGTCGCTAACAAATCCGGCTCACTGACTTACTGTTATCCGTCCTGCGGGGCCGCATTCGGGAAGCAAAGGGATTATATGTAAGCACATCATAAAAACGTCACGGCGTTGAAACTGAACTTAAAGTAGGTAGCTTAAAAGTTCAACTAGAGCGTCGTGGCGTGCCGTGCCACGCGTGTGATGTTTTGACGTTCCGTATAGAATCCCTATAAAATAAAATCCCTGTTTCCCGAATTATGCCCCTGATGGAGCATTCATCAAAGACGCTTCGAGGACCACATATATGGGCATTTTTACTAAATCTTGTACCCCAATTAGTGAAAATGTCAGAAAAAAATTAAGACCGCGTCAGTTTTGTGACCACAATTAAGAACGAAATTCATATGAAAGCAAACTATTTTCTCGATGTTATCTAGACTTCTACTAGACTAGGACTAGATTAAATTAGTATTTAATTTAAGTTATCTAATAATATCTAAGTCTGTACCTTTCTGTTTCGCGTATTGCACTCCAGGGTCCCAAGATACAGGCCCAGCCTAGTTTGGGGTCCGCCAGACAGTTCTATTTTTGTATTATACACTTGTTTTAAGCAAATAAATAATAATAATTATTATTATATTATTATAATTATTATATGGGGTTTTAGCTGGCAGTCCGTGGCCTTAGATACCTTGGTACCCACAAAACGTAATGGTGTAAAAAGTTTAATCTACTTACAGGTTTACACAACTTAGAAGGCGCGTGGATTTAGCAATAATAGACTGTGCGTCAACGGCTCAAGTGCTTCACCGCGCGCCTTCTATACCTAAGGTGATTTATTGTTCATTTATTCTCTGTGCTGCGCCTGCATCGAGGCGCGGTCTAATCTGTGGGAACGCGTTCTAATCCGATGAAATTACCCACTAACGATCGGCCTAAACCAACCTTCTTTTGGCTTGAATTATACCACCATTTGAACTATATGTACTTTAAAGTTGACATTAATGGTAAAGAGTGTACTACTTAAATATACATATCATTATTAAAACCACGCGTATTACAAAGCCCATGGCCTAATGGTGGATAAATATCCACCTGATGGTAAGAGGTCACTGTGGCATCATGAGTTTGGAAATGGTTTCCCTTCCCACCACTCAGACATTTAAGCAACGTGATCACAGAATCTTGTTTTTTAGGATTCCGAACCTCAAGAGGTAATAATGGAACCCTTATAGGATCACTCGTGTGTCTGTCCGTCCGTCTGTCATAGTCGATTTTCTCCGAAACTACTGGACCGATTAATTTGAAATTTGGTACGTACATGTAAGTTTGTGACCCGATGACGGACGTGTAACGAAAATAAATGAATTTTAAACATAGACCCTATTTTTGGGGGCTTAATTTGAAAAAATATAAATGAAGTTTTTCAAACTATATCGTGTGACATATCAAATAAAAGTACTTATGAGGATCTCAAATATATTTTTTTTTTCTTGTTTGGTCAATACTTTTCGAGTTATTTAAGAAAATAGGCGAAAAATGACCATCCCCCCACCCCCCTTATCTCCAAAACCACTGGACCTAAAATTTTGGAAAAATACGGAGGATAGTTATCGACTTATAGATTACAGGAAAATTATTAAGAAGTCTATGGTATTCGAAATCTGACATATGAAAGAGAAAATGACGTCATTGAACATAAACAAGGGTTGGAACCCTCTCCACGCGAGTTTAACTCGCTACTTGGCCGATTTTTATTTTTTAAATATTTCATTGACGGCGTTCTAATAATTTAGAGTTTTTGTGTTACTTACGACCTAAAAACAAAGTGCATGAGTGTTATTCATTACAAAAATACTGCTTTATAACTGGCTTCAAAAAAAGAGGTTCGAACAAGATATAATATTTAAACATTTAGGTATTCACACGCGGAGAAAACAAGCAGCTGTGTTATCTTTCGTATAAACTGAAAGTAGACTCATTATTACGCATTAATGATGCTGTATTTTCTAATTAGTGTTTCCACCGACAAACCTTGGCAGTACTGTCACTTCTTTAGACAGTATCAAGGAAAGTGGACTGAGAGCTGTTTGCATTTTATTTATGAAACTACGCAGTTCAGAACGAAAGTGTCATAGTATTAAAGAGAAGCTACTGAGAGTTAATCTATACTTATGATAGCTTCTGCCCGCGACTTCGTACGCGTGGAATATAAAATTGCCGATAAATTTTCTTTTCGACATACGATTTTAATCAAACATAGCTTATACGGTGCTCCAAATGATGCTCTATCTACCCTTGAAAACTGCATTCAAATTGGTTCAGTAGTTTCGGAGATTAACTCTAACAAACAGCCGGACAGAGAAGATGTTTAAAAATCGCTGTTTTGTGGTCTACCATACATCTTTAGACCCCGTTCCTTTTTTTGAACTTTTCTTTCCATGTACAGACTCGCCGGATTCTGCTCTTTTATTATAGTATATAGATATAGATAGATAGATAGATAATAATTAATTGGGTCAATCAACTATTTTTTGTTGTTATTCTGTCCCGTTGTCCAGGGGACAAAATGAGAGGGGTTTCTTAGAAAACCTGTTACAATATAGAATTCTAAGATGCTTAGAAAGTGCTTCATTAGGGAATGGATTGAAAATGGCAAAGAAACCCCACATTTAGTGTATTTAAACCCACAGAATAGCAGTTTTAAAAAGTGGTCCAGGGGGCAGTAACCATGGCAACTATGGACATAAAAAAGTTGATTCACCCAATTACATAAATCAATAAAGTCGAGGGGCATTATAAACGATACCGAAACAAAAAAGACTGTATATACTAATGACTCGAAAAATACTGGTGAACATATAAGTGGACTACTTTTTCATCTAAAAATAAAAAGCGCATAGTTCCCGCGCGCCGCAGAAATGTTCTTACCGAATTCCAAGCAAACTTCGTCGTTACTCATACAACATAGTGTCATAAAATTGTAATTTTTCCCGAGAGTACAGACTTTATGACGACAGCCAATGAACATTTAGGAAATGTACCTACCGTACTTTTAGCAAAGGTAGGTAGGTAATTAATGTAGTTAAAAAGAACTTTCGTTTTCTCGGTGTTTTAATCTTGAAATTTATGTTTTAAAATAAAGTGTTGGACGTTTTATGTTTATGAGCCATTAATTTTATAATGATCTTATCTTGTTTATCCATAGGTACAGTTTAAAGAGCATGAAAAATGTTGTTTTCCAAATTAATCGCAAAGGGGCGCTGGGGCTCCACGGGAGCTAGGGAAGCGCTTGGGGGAGGCAATGGGAGCCCCTGGCGCCCGGCAGCTTTCTCGCGCAAAGACTGACTATTGCCATACAGTGAAGGAATGCTGCCTGCGTGACGGGAACCTTTCCGAAGGGCCCTAATTTAGGTTTTTGGGTTATTCAGTCATCAGTAATCATTTATTCCTTGACAACCATGGTATTACATAGCTCTTAGAAAATAAGTAGTTAGTCAGTACAAACATGGACCCTATTAGGGTGCAGCAAGGTATATTGTATAGTTAGTGTATAGTTTTAATATTTATTTTTGTACATTTAAAAATAAATCTTAAAATAAAACAATATACAAGACGTGAAATAACTGCTACCGAAAGAAACATGAAAATTGTCACCTTACTGGAGAGAGAACTGTCATATCGGACCGCGTGTAGGAACTATCCATTTTAGAAATTCAAAGAATTGTTAGAGATACAGCCTGTGTTGTACCATAGTCACTATTCAAAATTCAATAACATTTTACGCACTAGAAGACAAAACGATTTTTACAATACAATACAATACATATACACTTTATTGAACACCAAAAAACAATTACACAAGTAAATACAATAAACAAAGAAGAAGGGTGACAACAGGCGGTCTTATCGCTAAAGAGCGATCTCTTCCAGACAACCTTTGGGTAGTGGAATGTGTGAAAAAAACGTAAAACTAGGCAGGTGATGCCCATAAGAATTACATACTATGAATAAAAGAAATGCAAACAAATCAAAGAACAAACATAAAAATATATACAAAACAATACATATAATATACATACACACAGACATCGAGCGCAAATATGAACTTTTCGAGCACGTGAAGCGAAAACTTTTTTTGCTTAATTTTTTTATGGGATTTGACGATTTAGACACAGGTGCCTGATGAGTTGCTTCAAAGATTACGATGGAGTACAAAAGGTGTTCACAGTTCCGAACTTTATTTCTTTGTAATAAGACTCTACACTTTATCTACGATGTTTATTAGCGTATCGTGTTTTGTTATTATGTTGCATGACTATCGAATCTGAATTCATATCGTTTGTACTCGTACATACCTACCTATTCGAAAAACATTTCACCCAATCTCAAAAAAGAATACACACGCTCCATTATTTCAATTAACTTCTTACAAGTAATAAAATTAAATGCGAGAGTAAATTCGTGGGTCTGCTTTTGTAGGGCCCCATTTGTAAGTAGGTCTGTTGTCTCTTACTGCTACAGCCTATTTGCGTCCCACTGCTGGGCACAGGCCTCGCCACGAGAGGGTTTGGGCTATAGTGGGGACTTTAGCCCAAACCGCGTGGGGACGCGGGCCCTGTGCGGATTGGGGACTTCACACACATCTTTGAATTACTTCGCAGATGCGTGCTGGTTTCCTCACGATGTTTTCCTTCACCGAAAAGCTAAGCGGTAAATTCAAATTGAATTTCGCACATAAGTAAATTCAATTCGAATTTACCACTGAGCTTTTCGGTGAAGGAAAACATCGTGAGGAAACCTGCACGCATTTGCGAAGTAATTCAAGAATGTGTGTGAAGGGCCCAATCCGCACTGGGCCCGCGTGGGGACTATAGCCCAACCCTCTCGTGAGGCCTGTGCCCAGCAGTGGCCCACAAATAGACTCTTGTAGTAATCAAACAAAATACCTAAGATCTATCTAGTTCCAGGCTTCGGTTGAGTGAGATCTACCTACTTATCTCTATTCTTCGCAATCTGGACCGCGACGAGGATCCACGTTGTCGCCGCCATTGTTTTATTACACGCACTCAAGTTGTTTGCTGCCTCTTGACTCAGGTAATCGGGTAACAGTAACCTAGTGACTTGACATTCATCTATCTATCTATACATGTAATAAAGCTAAAGAGGGTCGAAAGTCTGTACATGGGAGATATTTGAAAAAAAGTTGGCTGGGGATAGAATCAATAACAGAACACATTACAACATTTTCTAGAATGTTTGTCTGTTGGTCTGTTTATTTGACCGCGCGTCACGTGAAAACTATTGGACCGATTTTGATGAAATTTGGAAGATAGTTGGAGTCCCGGGAAAGGACATAGGCTACTTTTTATCCCGGAAAAACGCACGGGGAACGCGATAACCGAATTCCACGCGGGCGAAGTCACAGGCAGAAGCTAGTGAAGAATTAAAGATAGATATATTTATTTATTTAACAGTCAAACGATATGACATACAGAAATAGGAAGACGAGAAATCAGTTCAACACAGAAAATAATTGCAATGCTCTAATAGTGTAGGTATAGATATCTAAGAAAGGTGTAGGTTAGATACCCCAAATCATGTTGGGTATTCTGTATTGAAAAAGTTAAAAGAAATCATTTTTGATAGATATATATTATGTGACTAGCACTTCTATTATGCAACGCGGGGGACTTCGCCTGCGTGAAATTCTGTGATCATGTTCCCGCAGGAAGTACGGGTATTTTCAGAATAAAAAGTACCTATGTCCTCTCCCTGGACCCCAAATATCTCTATACTTTCCAAATTTCATGGTAAAGAGCGGTATAAGCGTGAAGAGGTAACGGACAGACAGACAGAGTTACATTTGCGTTTACTATATTAAGTATGGATTTTAACATTTATCAAAAGCAATTTTGTAGAAGTAGGTATGCACCGAACTATATTCTACAGCGACTTTTGCATTTATCACAATAAAAAACGAGGAAATTTGTCGTGTGTTCACTGCGTAACATTTGGTGACAACATTTGTTGTCGTCGTGGCTTAAAAAACCGCGAACTGGCCCCATGTGGTCAGACCCTAACACCTTTCTCTCCTTATTCGGCGTTTATATAAAGAAATGTGAACATCATACTTATTTGCATACCAATTAAGTAAGGGAGAAGCAATTTGATTGTCAGAAGAGTTTTGTCACCGATAGAGCGACTCGTAAACTTGTACAGCTACTGGCGGTGTAAGTTTTCTTTGTAGAATAGAATACTACCTACTATACCGTGATTTTTTTCAGCCATGCAGGAATAATCATTTTACTACGAGAATAAGGGAGGAGGACACTTCTCTAAAAAAAACACTACGATTCGTTGTAAGTTACGTAGTTTAAGTACCTACTATTACGTACTGCTTACACTGACAAAAGGGATTAGCCGAACTAGTTGAGTTAAATCAAAAATAAACAAACTTTCGATACGAATAAATAAATAAAATAAAAACTTGATAAAAACTTACAAACTAATTCAAGTAGTAGACATAGTTCACAAGACACTTTTTTGTGTAAGCAGTAATCAAACTTTGGTTATAATTAGGTCAAACATTGGTAATCCATTTTTTCAGTGTACACGTATCTTGAAATGGTGATGCTGTAGGTACCTAAACCATAAGCTTACTTGAAACTTAATAATAATGTATTTACAATAGTCACACTTATAACTGGTTCTTTGGTAACGCTATCCTCTTATCTTTGCTAAATTGATTCTTTAATTACTTTTTATCTTATTGCAGATTCCCGTCTCACAATATTCGACTCTCAAATTAGTCTCAATCAATCACCATTTCGGCCACCTTATGTGGCTGATTCCGTAATTATAGAAAGTGGCCGTAAATTCTTTAAAGCTGGTAAATACATACGTTTATATAATAAAACTTGATCTGCGCCCGCGCCCTTTTGGGACGTTCTAGATTCGACGAGACATTCCATTGACGCAAGCACCTGTTGCTATGTTTGGCTGATTTACTACAGGTAAGGCTCCTTCTGATATTTTTTTGTGATATAGGTCTGTGCATATTTTATTGTACTAGTATAGATATAGCGGTGACTTGATCTACTCTGCATCATAATATTTACAGTAAACTACTTATGTATTTTATCCCGTTTATATTTTGTTAAACTCCTACACATGGGAAGCCGGTGCGGGCCGCTAGTAAGTAGGATAATATAAAAAGAAGAGTACATAATGTTTTACATATCTTTACGTTAAACCCATAGGGTTAACTAACTATATAAGCTACTCGAATCCAGTTATACGAGTATTTACCGGGTTAGAGGCCGGTCGTTTTAAACCGTCTGTAATAACGTATGTTATACAGGTTAGACTCTCACATTACCTATAAACTATTGAAATTGTGACGTTTATCTACGACACCACAGTTAACATAATGGACCTGTCAAATGTTAGTGAAACCCGTTAGATACTGATCAAAATTGAGTGTTAATTTGAATAATTGATCTGATTATTATAGCAACATGGATTTAATTATCATCAAACAAACATGTATTTAATAGTACATTACTACAGAGGCCGACAGCTTCTGTTCCCCGCCGATGTACGAGTATGTATAGTGCTTTTCTCAAACATGCAATGAAATAAATAAATAAAATAATATTTTATATATAATATATTTTGTCTTTTTTACATAAATAAAACTGCGCTACCTATGTAGCAAATATGGTTCATGTTTTTTAAAGCTGTATTGGCAGAATGTCATAGCGAACCATAGAGTAAATATTGCTTGTAGCTTTTTTAAATGGCGGAATGCCAAGATTCTGTGTCACAAATATATCAAAAGGAAATTTAAAAAAAGTGAGTTGCCGGCCTAGGCCTGCAACGTTTGTATGAAATTTCATTATAGACCGATTTGTCTAGCCGCGCCTGAAACGTGATACTTCCCAGGCTAATAAGAAGAACATAATATCAACATTTCATTGCATGTTTGAGAAAAGAATTTTCCAGAAGTCAAGAAAAATCCGGGCAAGTGACGCAAGCGTCATAGAACTGGACTTAGGAAAAAACTCTGCAGTCTTGCCCATGCACAGTGTAATTGCATCATTTAATGCGAATCGCTGTCCTTAACCACATGGTTGCAGCCACTTATTTTAATTCCGCTAATTATGTAAGGATCCGCGACGCGTGGTTGTGCTCAATCATTTTGAGCCTTCCGAGAAACGTGATGTAACTGTTATACTCGTTCTGCGTGTTTTGGTATAAAAAAAGCCATAACACTTCCCAGTGGCAGGTACATATATAAGTATTTGTTCTTTTGAGGTTAGCTCTCCAGCCAAACATTATTTCTAGTGGCATAGAAGGTAGGTGTTGTACATGGTAGATCGTGGAGCTTTAGGTACCTTCTGCGTTAAATTATAACAATAATTATGAGTCATGGATTAAAAAAAGTTTAACAAATATGTCAAAACCTGGTCCAAATAAATAAATTGTTAAAAATATTTTCTCATGGTTACGTAAAACGACGTTTTTTCTTGTATAGGTAGGTACAATGATTTTGTTCCTTAATATTAGATAAGACTAGTTTCCCAATGTTTCGTTATGTACATTAGAGCTTTATGATTTACATATAACTTAGGTATCGGACTCATTTTAAGGTGGCGTTTAGGCACCAACTTAAAAAATATTGTTTACTTACATAAGTGAGTTATGATCAGTTACATAAATTATATATTCGTACCGCAGGAAGCGATTCGCAATAAACATGTAGATTGATGCCACAAGTGCACGTGAAAAGTGAACGGTTTTTAAATAAATTGATAATTGCAAATGCACGTAACTAGCAAGTAAGTATAAAAAGAAGTGTGAAGATTTTTTTAATTAAACAGCTATGAATGGGCTAAAATAACATAAAAACAGAACAGAAGATAGCTGGAGAATTGGAGAGTGACATTAGGTTTTTAATTTGTAAGTAGATTCGAAATTCAACGCAGAAAAAGAATAAATCAATCAATCAATCATATATTTTTATTTATTTATTTATTTCAATAAGACACGCCAACAGCATACATATTCAACTTTAACATAAACACTTAAGGGTAAGATCTATTCCGATATGTATGCCTATAACAGGCATGTACAACATTCTCTAAATAGTTACATGCAACATCTTACTTAATATTGATTAAATAAAGGCATAAGGTATAAATAAGGGCATGAAATGGTAAATTTGGAAAACAGTTATAAAAAAAGGCTACCTATAAGAGATATTGGACATTAAACAAATATTTATTGCTAGAATGTGGGTATATACAAAAGGTGTTGAGTTATTGGCAGGCCGCCACAATCAGCCAGTTTCCAGCATGCAATGATGTAAAAGCTAGACGCTAGGGGTTAATTATTTTTTTGTTATTTTTGTCATCTAGTCGTTTTTACCTTTCTTTATTTCGCGCTAAGCCGGGGCGGGTAGATGGTCATCAATATAATCTAGGTAAATAATTCTTCCATTACCTACTGACTTATATGCCAACGCACAGCAGCTGAAAATATTAGTCGTAGGAAGCTGTAACTTGGCATGTATGTACATAGGTTCCTTCTGTGTGAGGGAGCACTAAGAGCGGATTTCCCGACATTCCCACGGGAAAGGGAAAAAACCTGATTTTACCTACATGTTAAAGTATATTGCGCATTAGTACGAAGTCGTGGGCAAAAGCTAGTTTTTAGTAAAAATGCCGGCCGCAAGGTCGATAAATACTATTATCATACAAGCCCCGCTTCCCGCCCCGCTTCCCGCCGCGCGTCCGGGACGCGGCACCGCAGCGCGTGCGCATCCGGCGCTTTTTTGCCGCCCGAGAAAGGAGCGAGTTTATTGCGCGCCTTAAAAGTCCACTTTATAGCAGAGAGTGGTGACTCGCAACTGTGGCAAATAGATCTGACACACTGGTCTGGTCGAAGTTACCAGCAATGCGTAGTCCCTCATATCAGCCGATAGACGTCCATTACTGGGAACATACGCCTCCCCCAAAGCTCGCTACTCCGACCGATCCCATCCACCGACTTCCCGCGACCTTCACCAGGTCATCGCTCCATCTTGTTGCAGGTCCGCTGACAGCTCGTCTTCCGGTACGCGGACGCCATTCGAGTCCCTTACTACTCTGTTGTTATACAGTGTTTTTTTTTAACAAGAACAGCTTGAAAAATAATGTGGTAAAAATTGACAAGGCCAAATTTATTTTTCTCGAAAAATAATCTAATGTTTCTAACATAGTTTTCCCCCTTTCTCTAATACATTCGATTTCTCGAAACAGCCCCGTAAAAAAATACTGCCGGAAGTTTTTCAACAAGGAACGAACTACCTCATGAATATGCCAGACAATGTTTAAGCATCGTTATTTATTATTTGTCATAGATAAGCGAGATTCCTTATTTCAGTGAAGATTATAGCGAAATTGCACATTATTCGTTGGAAAAGAAGATAGATGTATTTCTTGATGCATGTGTGAGATTTTTGATAGTTCAGATCATCTCGAGACGGAACGAGATTTTTGTAGGCTTTTGTGGTGTACAAGCAAATACGAAGACAATGCGTAGTGTTGGTAATCTTCTTATCTTACGTATAAATATATAAAATATTACCTCCAACGGTTTAAGCGAGTGACTTAAGTTTTGTTAACTCACCTAATAAGTTTTCATCTATAATTAAAAAAAAAACTCAATGGTGACGGACTGACTGATCTATTAATTAACGGACAGCTGAATAACTGGACGGATCGGAATGAAATTTGGCACACTGATAATCCATATCTAAATATATAAAACTCAATGGTGACTGACTGACTGACATAGTGATCTATCAACGCACAGCCCAAACCACTGGACGGATCGGGCTGAAATTTGACATGCAGGTACAATCCAAAATCCAATTTCCTAACATGTATGTTATGACGTAGGATTTTGCGAAATTCCCACGGGAACGGAAAAAAAACGGGGTTTTTCATTTTAATATTTCTGCGCATACGAAGTTGCGGGGAAAAGCTAGTTAATATTATAAATGCGAAAGTAACTGTCTGTCTGTTACCTCTTCACGCTTCAACCGCTGGACCGATTGAGATAAAATTTGTCATGGAGATAGTAGGGGTCCCGGGAAAACCCATAGGCTGCTTTTCATCCCGGAAAAACGCGTAGTTCCCGCGGGAACGCGATAACCGAATTCCACGCGGGCGAAGTCGCGGGCAGAAGCTAGTTAAGTATAATGACGTAGACATCCGCTATCAAAGGTTTCCAAATTCCATCTCCAAAGAGGTAAGAAGAAGTCACGGGGAGAAGCTAGTGGGTGGATAAGGTGAATTAAATGCGTATTTCAATGGATCGGACAGGAATGGGCTATTGTTTGAACAAACGCACGCCATCGGAAGCCGGGGTGAGCGCTCTCTGCTAAATATAGAACGGCTTGGCTCCTCCTCGGGTGCCGGGAAATGAAGGCGAAACTTTACTGGCATCACATTGTGAAGGAATGCAGAAGTTGGCAAACTTTTACAATTAGAATAACGGAAATAAGCATAGAATACTGCGTGAAGTCGTTATTTGCGATTTCCGTTTTCATTGTCCCAAATGTAGTTGCACCTCCACCGCCTCTCAGTAATTGTTACGATGCATTTAGGCACTGTTCGTCCATATGTTATTATAGGGTCAATGTTACGATGTCATCTTTCCATCTTACCCTTTGACTTGATCATAATTATTATGTGCTAGTTGGCTCGGTGAACTTCGTATCAACATGGATACCCATACAAAGTTGTTCCTTTACATTTTTCATTTTTTTTTTCTTTTTAAACCTTCCCTGTATCTCAGGGAATAAACAAAAAAAAACAGCCAAATCGGTCCGGTAGTTCTCGAGCCTTAGCCAGACTAACACACGGCAATTGTTTTTTATATATAAGAAGATATATATATATATATATATATATATATATACTACGACCAGTAATTTGGCTCTGCGTAGATCGATCAGTCGTCAGTCAGATTCTTGTTTTATATACATATATAGATAAGTAACTCCATCTGTACATATTGTTCTCTCCAATCGAGTCATCCCTCTCACGTGTCGTCTAATTGTTACACAACTGCAATCATCGATCAACTTTCAAACGCGTCGATAATTAGAAATGAATTGGCCGAGCGTAGAAAGTCCGCGTGCGAGTAACATGGACGTTTGGTTAACGGGCTCTAATGATGGAGAGAAGTCAAGAAATCCGAGATAAAAGGCTAAAAATAAACCCCTACGACTATATATTCACTTAGAAATCGTTAGCCATTTTTAAGATAGTTCTAGACAAATATGATAAATATACACAGTTAGCGCGTTAAATTTAAACTAAGATATGATCTGTTATAGTATTTATGGTTCCTACTAAACTAATTAACCTGTTTTACTACCAAACCTGTACAACATTCTAAATAGTCCTTCTTGAAACCAAAAAAAAAACCTTTCGCCTCATTAAATAACATTGTTAAGAACCTCAACTGATGCTTAATTCTAGCGACTAAAGAAAAATAATAAAAAATAATATAACTTAACGCTTCAAACGTAATCCCTAATTCAACCTTTTGATAGACATTTAACGATGAGGTAACGGCTTAGGAAGTGCGCCGGCGCACCAAAAGCCGCAATCAAGCCAATCTCTAAAGGTCAATTTGCGCTGACAAGCGTTAATATGTTGCGCAAAATGTGTTTCTGGGGTGAGGAATTTTGATAGGTAAGTAAGTAATGGTTAGATATGTCCGTGAACACTAAAAAGCGTAACCAGAATCGTGACTTGTCGTTTAATTTTAACCACTAATAAAAATAGAATTAAGCTTGAAGTATTTGCCTTGGGATTCCGTCATTTACAGACAGATTTGAATACGAATCCGAAATGAAGTTAAGTGTCGATGCCTCTGAAAATGGTAGCATGAGCTGAAATCTTGATTCCTTCATGGCCGTATTGGCAGTGGAACTGACTTATGAAAAATATCCACTCTAAGCATATATATTTCATAATAAGATCTACATCGGTCCCTTCACCTAAAACCTACGTTCTCAACGTGAGTCCTAACGTCGTCTAGTCACCGGTGAAACAATGCTCTGGCAGGTCGCGGGGCGTGCGAAGATCTACTTGCAACAATTATTGCCTAAGCTAGCAATGTACAACTCGCAGAATATTCTCAAAATGTCTGGGAACTTCTCGGAAATTTCATTTAACGAGAAATTGTAGTTAAGTTTCGGTAAGGTTCCAAAGGGTTTTATTATTTTAATCTCTTACTTAATATTGTCGAAGTTCTTGAAAAAAATAACCCGTATAAATTTCATCAAAATTGTTATAATGGTTTAGCCTTCACAGGCTAGCGACGATAGACTCTCTGAAGTTTTTATAAAGTCAATAAAATATAGGTACTTTTGGTTTTATAACGGCAATATTACCGACCGACATGTCGCTATTTTATCAGAATGTCGTTTGTTTACATCATCATCATCATCATTTCAACCGAAAGATATCCATTGCTGGATGTAGGCCTCCCCCAAGGCGCATACCTATTACAAAGTCTGACAAAACGGTCTGTCAATCGGCGCCGTATGAAAGACATCAACGCACGGCGTTTGAAAGTTCAGCTACTTGTTTAGTCGACTTTGATTGTTGATTGTTCTTATTGTAAGCATTGGTTTGAAATGTATGAATAAATGATAAAACTAAGTATACGCACGTATTTAATACCTATCCAATATAATTTAAAATCATGTTTAGACATTGATAAAGTTTTATTTATTGAATCCAGAGTAGAGTAGTGCATGAGAGAATACAATTCTAAATCGTTAGGTAGCATAGACATAAATAATACTTCGTATGGACCCGGCCTAACGTAGATACATATCATGTGTCCCCACTTCCTTGGTGTCCAATCCAAAGTTAAACTTGTATCGTGACACTAAAGCTTGGTCACATTTTTCCAACAACGAGACGAGTTTTTAGATACTGAGAAACAGTTTCGTAAAAAGTTTTTTAAAAAACGCTTATTGTAACGCACGCTCGGTGACAGAACTTTGGATTGGACACCGTGGAAGTGGGGACATATTACGTGTACGTTAGACCGGGTCTATATTATTTACGTCTATGTTAGGTAGGTACATAATTTATTACTTAATAACTAACTTTTAAAACATACTAACGCTGATGTATACCTACCTAACTATTACGCTCGATTTAAAATTTTCTTTTTAATAAAATTCACGATTTTTTTTCTCAGTATTATTATATATGTAAACAAGAAAAAATGCCTACATCTCAATAAAATCGTGGCCTTGTTTTGTAAACAACCAGTCTAACGTTGTATTTGTCGACACAATGGGACGTTTGCTTATTTTTTCTATGTGATGTTTCAGAAATCCAGAATAATGAATGGAACTGTCAACACGATTGTTTTGTTGATTACTAAATCCACCCATGGCTCCGCCATTTTGATAATTTTCCAAAAACTGAGTTGACAAAAATAATCTGTTACGTGAGCGGGTATCACAGTGGGTACGGTCGGCAGAGCCTTGACTGTGTGCTAGGCTGTAGACCGGTTTACAGGGCTTAAATTCTTCGTTTTTCAAATCTCTGCGTAGACTCTAGACTACTGTAAGGTTATCTACAGAGGATGTAATTCAGTCTGTAATGAAACCAACGTCTCGCGCACTTTTTTTATTTATTCATAGTGTTTCGATGTCGTGGCTATTCATACTACTACTACAGCATATTTGCGTCCCACTGCTGGGCACAGGCCTCCTCTCATCGCGAGAGAGTTTGAGCTATAGTCCCCACGCGGGCCCAGTGCGGATTGGGGACTTCACACACATCTTTGAATTACTTCGCAGATGCGTGCAGGTTTCCTCACTATGTTTTCCTTCACTGAAAAGCACAGTGGTTAATTCAGATTTAATTTCGCACATAAGTAAACTTAGAGGTGCGAGCCGGAATCGAACCCCCGACCATCTGCATGAGAGGCGGTAGGTCGAACCACTAGGCCACCACGGCTTTCGTGGGTATTCTTGTTAGTTAGGAAATCACATACCCCCAAATTAGCAGTAATCGCACTCATGTGTTCCGTAGGGGGTTAAGGCAGCCGGTGAAATTTCTGGCACAGAGGCATTCTATCTCAGGCCTCAGGGCAGGCAACGCATTCGAGATCTTAAATATGGTATCTTAATGGGGGATCATAGGATTTCGGTGTCCATGGGCCGCAGCAAGGGGAATTTTAATTTAAAAAGTCACACAGGTTGTTTTATAACCGAGCAAGAATTAAAGAATATTTTTACGCCAGAAATCATAGCTTAATTTGATGAAAGGGGGGTAGAAGTTAAGTAGCTACGAAACTCCCATTCAAACTAACTCGATGGAGGAAGCTAGTCTGTCGCAAGTCAAATTCCATGAATTGGACGAAAATACACATAAGTAGGTACGTACTACTACAGCCTATTTGCGTCCCACTGCTAGGCACAGGCGTCCTCTCATCACGAGAGGGTTTGGGATATAGTCCCCACGCGGGCCCACTGCGCATTGGGGACTTCACACACATCTTTGAATTACTTCGCAGATGCATGCAGGTTTCCTCACGATGTTTTCCTCTAAGTAGGTACCTACGTTGTCGAGATTAAGTGCATTTTATAAAGTACTAGGTAGCTTCTGCCCGCGACTTCGCCGCTTCGATGAATTCGGTTATCGCGTTCTACAAAAAGTAGCCTACCTATGTCCTTTCCCAGGACTTCAACTACCTATCTCCATGCCAAAATTTCATCAAAATCGGTCCAGCGGTTGAAGCGTGAAGAGGTAACAGACAGACAGACAGAGTTACTTTCGCATTTATAATATTAGTATGGATATGGAAATATAATATAGATTAAGGAAAAATTATCTGTGTGTATGGATTTTCGGTACATATCATTCACTAACAGTAGTTAGCATTAGTAGTCAGGTAGTACAGTCAGCAGCAGAAGTAGATAAGCTGTCCAGGTGTTCAAAATGACCTACACACGACCTTATTCTTAAGACGTTAAGGGCGTGTGTAGGTCATTTTGATCACCTGGACAGCTTATCTACTTCTGCTGCTGACTGTAGGTAGCATTGAAAATGTTCAGTTTACAATCCGTTCAGTAGAACGAATTGTAAACTGAACATTTACAATGGAATAGGTGTGCTACTTTTTTAGTCCAATACCTATTCCAACACGTCTAGTGAGATACCTAATAAAAGATGATTTCGAAAGTAGGTACTCTGAACAGAATGGACTTTGTTTTCAAAATAATAATTTCAGTGTGAACGATCCATAAGATCATAACTACACAATAATAAACACAAATTGACAACACTAGATAAATTAAGCCCCCAGCACTAGATAAATTATTATTATTGGGCCCGCGTGGGGACTATAGCCCAAACTCTCTCGTGATGAGAGGAGGCCTGTGCCCAGCAGTGGGATGCAAAATAGGCTGTAGTAGTAGTAGTAGATAAATTAATACCTATAAAGTATTCAAATATCATTACCAGCCAAAACTAAAACACATAATATCCCTCTACGCGTCTCTTTCTCTCTAACTTAGAGAAAAGAACGCAAAATTCTCAAGGTTAAATAAGTACCTACTAGGTACAATCATATCAAAAATGGACTTAAAGCTACTCCAGGTTCCCTTTTAATTGCACGAATATCAGCTAGTAACGTGTAGAAAACATAAAGATTTACATATTTAACTTTTACATACCTAATAACCTTATTGGTTGTTTTTAAGGATTAAAACGTCTACAGTGAGGTTTAGTTTAGGAAACAACCAGTAAAAGCGCGTACCTACAAATAAAGCTAGGAAAACAGTACCTATGTGTACCGTACACCTTGTCCTAGATTATCTGTAAGGCCTTAGGAATGAAACAGTTACTTTAAGTAATAAAAACTAATTCAATGTATTCTTACATACAAAAAGCTTAACCCAAAGCTTCGTGATGTTGGCATTTAGTATTCAACGAACGCAAATTTTCTCTAAAAAAAACTTACCAGCCAGTGACAATCCTGGTTATTCCAATAAAAAAAACACACTGCAATACACTGTCTATTTGAAGCTTGAACTTCGAACAATATTCGTTTTAGAAAACACTGGTTGGCAACACCATGCAATCGTTATTTTTCGACGGGGCGTCTGTCTTGCGCGACGGGCCGCGGTTCACTGGAGAGAAGTGAAGACACGTCACTGCGCCGGCGCAGGCTCACCTTTACTTCGCTGTGCGTCGATCGGAGATAGTTGATACTTGAGATTACCCGTTGTACAATCCATAAAAGCACTTCGAACTGTAGGTATCGATTGGAATCCGGTTCGAAGGACCATTTGAGAACCGCCATTAAGGAAGTTGCATTCGAAATTTTGGTGGGTAAACATTTAAATACTGAATATCCTCTATAATTTTATGGAAAGTGCTAATATTGAGTTTATCGCCGGTCAGCTTTCAAACTTCACTAATAATTAAAAAGTTTACTACCTACTTATCAGAAAAATATATTTATTATTAACCTAATAAATACTAAAATGATAAAATAGAACAGTTAACCTTCCCATAAACTTTATAATGTATTCCATAAACTTTATTCTGATTCCCACGGGACAGGCTCAGCCTAGTGTGGGGATCACAGTAACCCATTAAAATATAGTATTTAATTTGAAGGTAAAATTGGTCCTTCAAGTTGTGTGTTCGTACGATCCACCTGTCTCTTACCGCGTACCAAGTACCAAGAAGCCGCGACACCTCGGCCTCGATATTCGGCCGCGCCTCACGCTCCATCTAACTATCTGTTTCACATTAGTAAAACGCTCCGAGATGGATGAACACAAAAAATGTGAATACCGAATTATAATCATCATTCCAAATTGGTAGGTCATTACGGTAAGTTCTAGTGTAACCGGTATTTTGAGGCTTCTCTTGTGAATTTCGTATTATATACTTACCTAGATATTACCTATACATTTATTAGGGGCAAATTTTTGCTATTATTCAGTTAGTATAAAGATTTCAAGGCGGCCAATAGTTACGATACATTATTAAGAAATGAGGTTGATCTTTAAATTCTTAATAATATTATACCTACCTACATACTTTAAATGCGCTAATCTTGAATATTTATACCTACCAACTATCCTAGAAATGGCTCTAACAATTAGGACGACGTATGCAAAACACCTACGGGCGGGTAAAATCGGTCTTAGTATTTATTTAACTAGGAAAGGATCTAGGATCTCTGGAAAAACTAATTTTTAGCTGTTTTCTTGCGATTTGTTTGTTATTATGCTATCCACAATTATTAAGTAATTGAATAACATTTTTCTTTCAAAACAACTAGTAGGTAGTCGCTAAATTTTGTCAGAACAAGTTTAGTACTTAACTAAGTCTTGGTTTTTTGATTCCATCACAACAACAAGAATTGTTGATTAAGTAGGTAGGTTACTTTTACGCCCTGTGTTGCATGTATCTAAATCTGTCAATATTCCCATGAACACGTGAATTATAGGTAGGTAGGTACTTACAGTACTTATTAGATTACAAACCCTGTTCTCTTCACGCCTTAGCACCATAGCACAAGCTTTGAGAATTACATTACCATAGTTAAAAGATAACTATATTTCCGGTAATAATCATTACTTATCCAATAACTGCTTGAGATCGCCCGGGGCTCTTCTTAGAGCAGCTATCTTTTAAGTTATTTACTTCCTCGGAAATGAGACCTTAAGCCGGGTTGCATCAAAAGGTTAACGTATTTACGTTTAACGTGAGCTGTAATTTCACACGGTTTTTCAATGAAAAACTCGCGTTAACTTTCTGATGCAACCTAGGCTAAGACTTATGTACAATTTCGGCCACTGTCATGTCTTCTAGCTAGCCAACCACAATGGTACGTTTACATGAACGGCGTTCAAAACGACTTTCACGGGCGCGTTCACAGGCACGAGCACGGACTTAGAGATGGCACGAGCGTGTAAACAGGCTGTTTTTGAACGCGCCCGTGAATGTGCACGTGAACGCCGTCGATCGGTCGGCTGTCGGTTTCCTATCGGTTGTTCGGCAAAGATCATTGTATGTTTACATGCACGGCGTTCAAAACGACATTCAACGGGCACGTACACGAGCTCGGGCACGCGCGTTTAAGCTTAAGATTAAACAGAAAGGTGTGTTTAGTGCTCAGAGGTCTCATACCGTAGAATTATTGTAATAGATATGTATCTATTGTTTATGTACCGTGTCCTTTTCAACAAAACATCGCAGCGCGTACATTTTTACGTTCGGAAGAAAGCTACCACCCTAGTGGTTATCAACCTCTGCCTCGCATACCGACGGTCGGTGGTGCGACTCTGGCTCGCACCTTTCAGTTTAGGTACTTGTGTGCGAAACCACTGAGGTTTTCGGTGAAGGAAAACATCGTGACGAAACCTGCACGCATCTGCGAAGTAATTCAAGGATGTGGGCGGTGAAGTCCCCATTCCGCACCGGGTCCGCGTGGGGACTATAGCCCAAACCCTCTCATGATGAGAGGAGGTATGTGTCCAGTAGTGGGACGTAAATAGGCTGTTGTGGTGATGGACCATCACCATCACTATGTCCTACCATACGGACACTACTCGTATGTCCTTATCAACAACACACATCGCACCGCGGAAATTTTTACGTTCGGAAGAAAGTTAGCATGTGGGTCGCAACCTGCTGTGAACTTGTAACCGGTTCACAGATAATTCCAAAAATTATAGGACAGCGTTTCTCTCGGCGAAGAATGCGCTTCGTCCTTCGCCGCTAATGGCGTACTTTTAGACCTTTTTTCATAAATAACTCGTTTCATTCTTCTCCAAATTACTAAAGTAGCTGTTTTTCTTTTTTAGAACGTTCGGATTTATAAAGTCATCTGATGTCAGCTTTTACTTTTTAAACTTCTTATAAAAATAAAATGGATAAGTGCCCAGAGGGGTCGTGCCAACGAAAGCATAGATCTGGGGGCACGGCAGTCGAGCTAAAAAAGGCACAGCCTCATTGATTGGAATAACTCGATTTTTGAAAAAATAATATACCAGACTGCAAAGAAACTTTGGCTGTCACATGCCCTTTATTTTGATACCCAAAACCTTTTTTGAGACAAATTTTTGCTCCCTCTTCATTTGTGCCCCGCAGACATGGAGCAAAGTATTATTTTGCTCTCTAGGGAGCAAAGTACGATTTTGTTTCCTGCTGCTACTGGTTTTCTCATAGGAGGAGTGAAAAGCAGAGTGTGCAACACGGTAGCAAAATTATTTAAACCTTGGGTGACATAGCTTATATCCGTCACCCGCGAAAAAATATACCATTTTGCTCCCTAGTCACACAATCTACTATTGGAAACGTTTAAAATGCCTCCAAAAGTCAGCAGTGTCACTCTCACAATTAAGACGAATCTAACGACACCTCGCATGCTAAATTCCATCCAGCCATTTAGGCTTAACAGTGTGCTAAAGAAATATACATACACTCGAAAAACATAACCCTCCTTCTAGCGCAGTCGGGTAAAAAAGGGTATCACCCTTATGCGCCATGAGGCCATTTTCTACCCCCTTTACGCTTCGTCGCTTGAATTTTCACTATTTATCTCAATTAAAGTCTGAGCAGTTATTCTTTACCTGGAAGTCGCGGGAATCCGGTGGAGGCATGTGATATGGGACCGGTTGGTGTGGTGAGCCTTGAGGGATACCAGCCTGTGTACAAAATTCGCCGTCTCATGGATGAAATTATATTATTACTAGCTTCTGCCGGCGACTTCGCCCGCGTGGAATTCGGTTATCGCGTTCCCGCGGGAACTATGCGTTTGTCCGGGATAAAAAGTAGCCTATGTCCTTTCCCGGGACCCCAACTATCTCCATACCAAATTTCATCTCAATCGGTTGAAGCGTGAAGAGGTAACAGACAGACAGACAGACATACTAAATAATCGCCGTCACTTACGAAAAAAAAATGCACGAGATTACATAAAAACTTTAGAGTGGATTTTTTGAAATATAGATTTAGGATTTTATTTGAATACCCAAGTGCGCAGTAAGTAATTCCACAACCCAAAGGTTGTCTGGAAGAGATCGCTCTCTAGCGATAAGACCGCTGTTGTCACCCTTCTTCTTTGTTAATTGTATTTACTTTGTATTTCAATAAAGTGTATTTTGTATTGTGCGTTCATCTAAAGGTTCTATTCCGCAGCTAGCGATTGATCGCGACCTCGCCCGGTGTCTTTGTATGAGAATGTATGGATCCGATTCCGCGGGTCGCGACTGTCGCGCGCAGCCTATGGGAGCTACAGATAGACGGTCGCTACGGCCGCGTTGCCGCAATCGATCGCTGGCCGCGGAGTAGCACCTTAAAAAAACAAATAATGCCTGAAATTCCGCAAAAGGCTTAAGGCCTATTAACAAGCTAAGCTGCCTACCATGAATGTGACTAAGAAGCATCGGTCTGCAATCTTATCAGTACCATTAATGACAGATATCTATTAGTTTTTGAGATGGCATGACGTTTCCAGAAACCTGATAATGATCTTTAGTCAGAGTAAACTATCACTCAATACAGGAACTAAGTATTCAAGTAAGATAAAATCATTAAAACACGGGTTTTTAACGTCATTAATTTTGTACAACTGTTAAAGAAATATCTGTGCACTGTGTATTGAATTATGCACGATGCCTTTAGATGTTAATTTGAGTTTGAGTCCTTGCCCTGGTAGCCCAGTGGTTTGATCTATAGCCTCTCATGCAGATGGTCGGGGGTTCGAATAACAAAGTCTCAAGTAGATATGATGTTCGTACTATTTGGCAGGTTGCAGAATAATTTAGAATCCGTTTGCTCGTAGGAGTCTCAAAATCAGGTAGGTAATTTGTAAAGAATCTGACAAATGACAGATGAAAAGTGAACGCGACCGAAAAGTTAACTATTGGAAAGCGGTCGTAACAGTTTAGTGACGGATATACACTTCCGATGGCGCAGCGACAAGTAACTGTCGATTATGCAGGAATATTAAATAAACATAGACATAAATAATACTTCGTATGGACCCGGCCTAACGTAGATACATGTCATGTTTCCCCACTTCATTGGTGTCCAATCCATAGTTAAACTTGTATCGTGACACTAAAGCTGGGTCACATTTTTTCAACAACGAGACGTGTTTTTAGATACTGAGAAACAGTTTCGAAAAAAAGTTTTTTCAAAAACGCTTATTGTCACGCACGCTCGGTGACAGAACTTTGGATTGGACACCGAGGAAGTGGGGACATATTACGTGTACGTTAGACCGGGTCTAGATTATTTACGTCCATGTAAATAAAACAGTCAATAAACTTAATGTAAAGATATATATTTGACACTGTCATCAACTTATACAATATAATAATTAGGTACCGATTGTCTATACAACATTTAATACTAATAGTTAAAACAAGGATAAGAAATGTTGACAGACAAAGATTTTACATTGGTTAAGTTTGATTTTAACCAATTTATTGTGTGTTCCCAAAACCTATGTAACGAAATACTTTTTTTGATATATTTATTTATGAGGAACAACCAATAAATTATATCAATTCAATTGATAGTCATACAGAAATGCTGTTAGACTATTTTTCATGATGATTTGTTAATAAATAAAACTTCATTTTGTGACAATACATAAATTATTCGTAAAATTTCAATTTAACATTCTGGTTTCTTCTATTATCTATTATCAATACTGATTGAACCAATTCTATTATGAATGGCATGGATAGGTAATTATAATTTACAAATGACATGACGATTTATTTTTTGTTCCTCTAAAATATGTAGTTTGAATCCTTATCACTAGAACCCAGTAACACTGTGACTAGATTTAATAAAAATATACTCGAAATAGTCACCGTTAATAAAACACATCAAATTATAGCATACGAGTTTTCACACAATACCTACGCTTGCGAGCAAAATAACTACCCACGAAGATATGTTCATAAATTGGGCACGGTTAATACCATATAGCACATTATGCGACTACGAAACAACAATAATCATTACTTAAGCTTTAATCACTGAAAAGAAATTGACATATGTCGACTAATAATAATAAAAACATCGAAAATACTTAAAAAATGTTTCAAGATTACAAGTTTTTAAAGTGATCTTTTAGGTCGCGATTTGGAAGAACCAGCTGCCTTTCACAGTAATAATTACATCAAATCATTATCATATTCATTAAAATTGCTACGTTGATTATTATGCTAAATAAGAATTTTGAAAATTCCGTTGAAAATGTGTCGAAAGTGATTTCTAATCCCTTATTGTCAAATTCTAATATTTGATATTACTTACGTGTATCGAATTGAAAATATATCAACAAAATGATCTAATTGGGTAACTTCAAATTAGCTTTCTTTAATGAAAAAAACCCTTGTACCCCGTACATAACCAAGTTACATAACTAGTAATGTGAAAGGACAAATAATTCCTATTCCAGAACTGGGTTTTGTAAAAGGAATTTTTATTTCCTGGTACAAAACTTAGGTCACGTGCCGGTAATGTACAAGGAAAGAAAATTCCTACTACAGTACCCGGTTTTGGAGTAGGAACTTTAATTGCCTCGCACATAACCAACAACTAAGCAATCATTCTCTTAGGATCCATTCATTAGATCCACGATGTATCTAATGTTTTTTTTTCTAAGTAGATCGTGAATATGCAAAGACTTAGGAATGTGACTGGGTCGACGGGTCCCCGCTACGCGGGCCCCTATTTCTAGGTAGTTTGCCCTTCGGGCGTATATAGATAGCTAACGAACCTAACCTACTTCACACCTTTAACCTAATTTATGGTTACATTCTGTATTTTCCTCGAGTGCATTTTGTACAACTTCTCATTAGATCCATAACCACTTGTAAGATCTACTGAGAGAAATATTCTCTATAGATCCATTTCTCGCAGCTGGGTGCAAAGATGTATCAGAAGAGAAATAATGTTTCATTAGATCCATACTTCCAAGTAATGGATCTAGTTAGAAAAAAAAACATTAGATACATCGTGGATCTAATGAATGGATCCTAAGAGAATGATCTACCTATAGATAAGTTGTTGGTTATGTACGAGGCAATTAAAGTTCCTACTCCAAAACCGGGTGCTGTAGTAGGAATTTTCTTTCCTTTTACATTACCGGCACGTGACCTAAGTTTTGTACCAGGAAATAAAAATTCCTTTTACAAAACCCAGTTCTGGAATAGGAATTATTTGTCCTTTCACATTACTAGTTATGTAACTTGGTTATGTACGGGGTACAAGCCGAAAAAAATACTATTCTCTCGTGCTTTTTTTATCAAAAACAAAAACATTAGGCCATTCAAATGATGTTGAAATAATGTATTTATTGCAGTATATCTTTTTCATTGTTAGGATGTGGAAGGATCAGTAATACTCTTCGATCAGAAGTCTAGAAAGTTCTTTAATCTAGAAGGTATAACTGTTATAAGAAGTATTCGTTTTATAATATATGCTAAATGCTTCAATAAATTTATATCAGATGTGTTTGGTTGGAATGCATTATATGAAAAGGTGCATGAAGTGAAATAAATAAAAAATATATGTTACAATGGCACCCTCGTTCTCAAGATATAAAGATAATTTATAATTATTAGCCAGTTTTATCTATCAAGGAATAATAATATACGTGCTTATGAATGGAAATGTCTTCGATGAGTAAATTCAGGTGGTAAAAAGACCTTAAGATTAAAACAAACATCCAATAAGCTGTGATAAAATTCATAAATTATATAGTCATATTGATATTCACACAGCCCTATAATATATCAGTCATTTTGTCTATGCACTACCCGCTTCCATTGATAATACATTATTTGCATAAAAAAAGAGATCAAAATTTTCCCCTTATTATTTCACAAATAATGTATAAAACCTGCTACCAACAGCCGTCTTATAAAAAGCAGTCTGCTTTCCCGCTCAGGTAGTGAGTTGTTAATATGACATAGACAATATTCACATTCACACTCGATAGAAATTGACACGATGACAAGTTACACAGAAGTGGATACAGCACGTAGTATGCTTACTCTATTTATTCTCATATTCGTGAAGTGTGTGAAAAAATAGTCTCAATGAAAGAGTTAAATATAGACGGCATTAACATAGTCTTAACAACACTAAGCAACAAATAACTAGAAGCGACTAAACCGTTTCCAATATAAACGTCAATTATGATCAAAGTGCCTCAACCACAGTCCGAACAGCAACTTAAATGTTTGCATCACGCACTTGTACATTTCACCGGCGTCGACATTATTATTCTCGTCCCAGTGATGCCTTTCATCATTTATGGAAACGGCCTTCATAAACATCTTACAAAAAATCCTACGCCACAAAGACATCCTGTTTTTCCTATCTTCTTCGCTACAAATTCGACAATCACAATCTCTACTTATTTCTACTGTATTGGAAGTATTCGTGGAAATGTTATCGTTTTTGGCATCACTCTTGCGATCATCGCCGTATCCGAAGGAACTGTCTCTAGCTTCCAAAGGCAGAACAAAAGAGTAATTCTTCTTCAGTTTTCGCAAGTTGGGAGAAACTTTGGCGTTACCTATCTCTATGCCTTGATAGCTATCCTTTAAGAGTGTCAGCCCCAGCGGAACCGCCTTTGTCACGTTTTCGGCGGAATCGCGGCGAGAAATCTTCGCGTTGCTTTGGAGCATCAAATTTTCGCAACTCTTGAAGTCGGGCAAGGTCTGTTTTAATATCTCTTTTCTGAGGTTGACCTCAGATTTCTTTAACCCCTGAAACGACAAGTTCCTGTGTAGAGGAATGCCGATTCTTCTTTGTCGGATACTACTCGGTATCTCGTTACCTTCGAGCTCTATAGTCGGTGCGATCGAAATGTTTCTATACACCGGCTGCGTAAACTCTTGACTCATCTCATTTTCTTTCTCTTCGTTTTCACCCGTTTCGTCATTGACGTTGATCGCCGTCTTGAAATCCTGCAGGGAGTCATGGAAAGAGAAGTTCTTTTGCAACTTTCTGATTCGAGGTGAAATATTTTCGCTACTATCGAATCCTTTGTAGCTGTCTTTGAGGACGGACAGCGCAAGCCCGCTGCCGAAAGCATTATCGACAGATACGCGTCTGCTTCTCACTTTAGGAGAAGTTGGGATATCTTCGAAGCTCCTGTACTGTTCTAGGGTGCGGCTATCACGTCCGTAAGAATGCACTGTCCAGGTTGAGTCTACGCTTTCTAGCGACCAATCAGAGCCTAGAGTTTGCAGGTATTTGAATATCTCGAAACCTCCGTCGAGTGATAGGGAGCGCTGTAGGGGTATATCATGGTTGAACTTGGCTAGAAACTCGTCTTTTTCCTCGAACTTCGTTCCGAGCCAGTTGTCGATCTCTTGGTTGTTGAGGTTGTTGGCGAGTTCTTGTCGGAGGTCGAGTTTCGAGTTGGGGCTGTTGATGTCGGAGTACCGGCGGGGTTTGGGGGGTGCGGCGGGCGGGGGGAGGGAGTGCCTACGCGGGGCCGGAGGGCCCGGCGCCGGCCATCTTGCCCGCGAGGGAGGAGAGCGAACGGCGCGGGAACGAGCCCACGGCGATGTCAGACTCAGCAAAGAGCTTGCGAAAACTGTAACCGAGATTTTAGTTAGTTTGTTACGTCATCATCATTTGTGTAGTTCTTTACAATAGAGATAAATTATCACACGATCACACTACTTTCGAACGGTAAAATGTTAAATGATCTCGATTTTATAAAGTCCTGTCGGATTGTATTTTTTGTATTGTATTATTCGATTTCTACCGTTCGATAGAAATGTTACTCAAAACTTCACTTGGTGTGTAAAATTACCAGAAATGCATGTTTGTAAAACTTTAAAGACCATTTGTAAACGTAGTATTTTTGGCAATTTCAATGTAATTCGATTTATGAAACTAGCTTTTAAGTCTCATTTAGAACTTTGATCTGTTCCAACAATCGCAGCAAAGGCAGTCTTAACTTAATAGGTAATACTTAATTTAATATTTGTTTCTGTCTTTGCAAAATTGTGAAACAAGCTTCGTGTTACAAATGGCGCCCAAATCTAGTAAAATTTAATTAGATTTAACGATATATTCTACTTGAAAAAATACCTCAAACCTAGCTTCAAGCCTACTCTCTCTCTCAATTTCACAGTACCTCAATCTCCTCTTCAGTACCAAGGGCCGAAAGAGATCTTCGGCGGCGGCGTTCTTCTCCCGGCGTCTTTGGTAGTCAGCGCCAGCCAGAACCTTCACCCAAGTAATCATCAAACATTGGAATAGCGAGACTCCTGTCAGCGGACATAGGTGTGAAATGCCAGAAAGTAATATTAAAGCACGTTTATAATGGAGGTTAGTGTGGAAGTGCATGGGCGAGAAATAAATAGTAAACAGATGGATTTTGTCTTGAAGTCTTGCATTTAAAGGTTTTGTGTGAAAACTGTTAAAATATAGAACTGAATACAGACATCAAACTCAAAACGTTTATTTAAAATTCACATAATAATAACCGGTAAAATACAATATCTAAAATGTGACGCCCTGCAAGGGCACATCAATACATGACATGGACTGTATTTTCTGTATTTAAACGTATACATTACGTGTTTCCGTACAATCGTTTCTATAGATGTGACTGTATCACAATTAATAGGTAATATACAGTAATTTCGAGTTTTATTGCATTAATTACATAAAAATTTGTATTATGTGTTTTGTATGAAATGGAAGCCACAACATGTACAGTACAACTTGTTCAGTCGTTGCATTAAAATACAACAAAATGCACAACGCACACCAAAATGCACAAGTGAACCTGTAATTTTTATTTGAAAGAATAATTTATTTAGGATTGTTTCATTACCAAATATAAAAGTGCCCCAATGTGGACAATTTGCTAAATAAATGACTAATTTGATTTGATTGATCATAAACATAGAGTGCAGTGCCATTAGAGGTGCCAGATGATACGTACAATGAAACTTGCACCTAACTTTAGAAGGTTTTATTTAATAACACATGTATTTTTATATGGGAAGTTTAAAAAAGGTACAAAACAAGGAAAAAGGTATGGTTAAGCGAAACAAGCAATAGAGTCAAGCGCAGTAGGTCTCAATATTCCATGCGATACCGTGCTTCGTGTTACGATGACTCCGTGGCTTTGATCTCTTTCGGCCCTGGTGCCATTTTCCATTCAAACACCTAAAATAACTAACTTAAACAATTTTGAATAATATTACTTAATTTAAAATATCATGCGCCTTTAATACCCAAAATTTTCCAAAAGTCGAAAAAAGTACCAGAACCAAATAATACCCACTATGATAATATCCGCCATTTTCCATTTGACATGCTGTTATTATTATATATATCGCTTCCGGAAAAGAAATTATTTACAACATTTTGTTATAAACTTTAATAAGAAAAGTGTTCAAAATGATTTTGTGATATGTAAAAGAGAAGAAGATAGAATGTGACAGTAACAAGTGAGATATTCGCAAGAATGTGTATTATTGTACAAATAAATCACTGAAATACATAAAATCATTATTATTAGGGGTCCTTCTATTATGTTGTATGCATGGAAAACCATTAACAATTTTCCACCAAACACGCATCCATCACCACAATTTGTACTGTTAGTATTTCAACATATTTCCCCATGCTATTCCGAAGTAGCCCAGCGGAAAGACGACGCTGCTGTCACCACTTTTGGCACACAAAAATGAACCTTATTACATTACTTACAAAGTACAATAATTTCTTTGCGCATTGAAGAACAACTATCGTTTTTCCTCTGGACTTTTCGACTTAAAGAGATCCATCGACCTGCTCTGTAAATATTATAGTTGAAAAATAATAATACTATAACTGGCAACATTTCAATTAAACACCATTTCCCACTTACTGTCAAAAAGTCATTACAAATTTATTAGTAAGTACTTAATATTTTCAATGGTCTCATATTAATACAGTAGATATATCCAAAATAACCCACAACCATTAAGTACCGTAAAATGCCTATTTATTCTCACCAGATTAACCTAAAAACTGTCAAATTTTTCATTGCAAATATAATTAATAGAGAAATTCTTTGCTTTTTTATCGTAGGCACACAAAAATGCAAAGTTTTAAAGTCATTTTACGGTATCTCATTTCTAAAATATTAATAATATATATAATTGTCTTTTATTAAAACTATTATCTTATCGGGGTCTGAAGAAAAAGCTTCCACTTGAGTACCTATATTACAACATAGTCATTATTTGACAGTTGTGCACATAAATCAAGATCTCCATTTGATTAAAACTGGAAGCTAAAAAGCTTCCAGTTTTAATCAAATGGAGATCTTGAATTAGAATAAAAATTCTAATGTCGTTATTTATTTCAAAAGCAAAGTACACCAATAACAAAACACGCTTATCCAAATAAATATAATCGAGAGTAGGTATCTTCGCACACATCCTCATTTCCCATCAAGTCTCAGGGACTCACCCGAGTCTAACCCACTAGCATTAAGTTTCGTTAGAGTACCAATCCAGATTCAAGAAAAAGCCTAAAATGAGGGACACCGCGAATTAATTTACCGATAGAGGCACTTGAGTCGCGTGAGGTGTAGTGTTGGCAATATTATACGCTAAATTGGCAAAACTGAGGTCTCCGAAACATCCAACGACACAGTGACGTGACACTATTGTATTTAAGGCCGTTCCCTGACCCATCATCGTCAAATTGCTCATGTAAGATCATACTTTTCTAAGAAATGTTAAAAGTTAAAAATATGAAAAAAACATATGTTATATTTGATTGACAGCTTTCGTTATACGTTTCACGAAACTTCGCTCGATACAATTTAATTCCAAAGTAACCTCTAACTCGGACCTTTAATCCAACTTTACTCCAGTTTATTTTATCAAACAGTGTTAAACTAAATATAACAGAAAAAAATTCCTTACTATATGCATACATTGACATGTTTTTAGACGGTATTTTTATAGAAATTAAAACGCGTTAAATACTAACTAAATCGGGCGTTATGTGCGTAGCGCTTTCTCTTTCACTCGTTGCACGTTGTTACAGTGACGGCTGAGCTGGGTATAGCAACGGCTTTAATGACAATCTTTGACATTGATAGCTCTCACACGGTAGCGGCGCTAACTGGTGAGAAGAAATACGGTGGTCCTCATTATTTAGACCTTGCGGTTATCAGTGGTAAAGACCGATGCAAGTCGACCAAAAATGGTCACAATGCACAAAATCACGAATGCAATAATAATAGTACTTGACGACGGGAGGGTTTCCATCCTCATGTAGTTGAGTTCCCCATGAGTCGAACAAAGCGATGCGTTAAATCTTCTCTTGTTCGCACTACTAAACTTTGGAATTCCCTCCCTGCGTTTGTGTTTCCCAGTTCCTATAATCTTGGTGTATTTCAAGTCTAGAGTGAATAGCCATCTTCTGGGTAAGCGTGTTCAACCTTAGACCCTATCATTACTTTCCATCATGTGTAATTAGGGTCAAACGCAGGCCCATTCGTAATAAAAAAGAAACTTACAACTTCCTGATGCCGCTGTTTCGTTTCCAAGGCGCGTCGTCGGGCTCTGCCGGTAAGGGGCCTTGCACCGGCGCGTCGTCGCAGGCGGTCGTGCTCACTGGCAGCGAAGTGTCGGAACTGCTGTTGCTGTAATGGAGAAGAGTTCGTTTAGTTATTAAGATGTCCATAGGGCCTATAGTACGAGTATATGCCCTATACCAATGAGAAGGCTGGCGACACTCGATACACACCGAACGTAAACTACCCTCTAAAATATTATAGTCTACAAATAAGTGCTCATGTGTGCGTGATTTGTTTTGCTATATTCAGAAGCGCAAGTTCGCTGCGGGAATTGTGAGATAACCTGTACTGTGCTAGAGCCTAGGCCGGCAGATTTTAGGGGTTAACATATTTGTGCTGCCCGCACCTGCAAGGGTTTTTTTTTACTACTACTTCAGCTTATTTGCGTCCCACTGCTGGGCACAGGCCTCCTCTCATCACGAGAGGGTTTTTTTTTAAAGTAAATTGTAATTAATCTTGTGAAGGCGACCTAGGGTATCACTCGGCTGACTGGTCTTCGTCATCCGAAACTGACGCCTGTTCTCAACATGGCCGCATGAAAAGCACTTGAAACATTAGATTCCTGGTAGTGACTTATGTAAGTCACCAGGGTGACACGCCACCCGGATCGGCAGACCATGTGGTCTGCCGATCCGGGTGGCGTGTCACTAATCTAAATTGTAATTAATCTTGTGAAGGCGACCTAGGGTATCACTCGGCTGACTGGTCTTCGTCATCCGAAACTGACGCCTGTTCTCAACATGGCCGCATGAAAAGCACTTGAAACATTAGATTCCTGGTAGTGACTTATGTAAGTCACCAGGGTGACACGCCACCCGGATCGGCAGACCATGTGGTCTGCCGATCCGGGTGGCGTGTCACCCGTACGTCAAAGTCGAGTTGCCACTTTATTGCAATAAAACAAAAATGAAGGAAATATTTTCTGCCGTTATAATGCAAAATATAGTACATTACAGACCTAGGGTGGTGAATTCGTAAATGTCCCAGATAGCAGGTTTCTGTGGCCCGAACCGAAGGTGAGGGCCATAAATATGCGATCTGGGGCTTTACGAATTACCGCCCGTGGTTTGTCAAAAGTTTCACGTCTTGCCTTGGCCAAGAAGTGAGATTTTCTCTCCGCGTAGCGGGCAGAAAATCCCACTTTACGGCCAAGGGTGATGTAAAATTATTTGCACATTACAATTGTCATTTACTTGTTTAAGCACAAAAAAATGGGACAAGTTAAAAACAAATGAACATAATAATTTAACGAAACACTCACAGGGTACATGGCGGTCGGGGATTATTTTAATACACCACTTGCAACACACAGCAGTGCGAATGACGTTCGGGTAACACCCAGACTTCTACAAAATACCGGACTGTCATATCTGGCGAAGTATATTATTGTATCATGGTGACTTACCTCTCCGGTGGTGACTCCGCCTGTAGCGCCACCAGTTGTTCCTCGGCGCGACTGAGTTTGAGCTTGAGCGCGTTCCTTTCGTGCAATATGGCCCGCAGTTCGCACATGCTGGACACTTTGCTGACTGGTGCTCGTCATCGATACTGACACCTGTTCTTAAAGTGGCCAGATGACAAACATTGACTCCTGTTAGTGACTTACCTCTCCGGTGGTGACTCCGCCTGTAGCGCCACCAGTTGCTCTTCGGCGCGACTGAGTTTGAGCTTGAGCTCGTTCCGTTCGTGCAATATGGCCCGCAGTTCGCGCACGCTGAACGTCGGCTTGGCTGACTGGTCCTCATCATCGGGACCGTCCGGTGAAACGGCGCCGCATGAAGCGCACTTCTGAAATTTACAAGTAGTTTTTATTATTATTTCGTGTTTTATATGCACGGATAGTAGAGGAACCAATTATACACCAAAACCTTTCTCAGCTTTCCGCTCTATAAATTAGTGAAACTGCAACAGCCTATTTACGGCCCACTGCTGGGCACAGGCCTCCTCTCATCACGCGGGCCCAGTGCGGATTGGGGACTTCACACACATCCTTGAATTACTTCGCAGATGCGTGCAGGTTTCCTCACGATGTTTTCCTTCACCGAAAAGCTCAGTGGTAAATTCAAATTTAATTTCGCACATAAATAATTTCAGAGGTGCGAGCCGGATTTGAACCCCCAACCCTCTGCATGAGAGGCGGTAGGTCTAACCACTAGACCACCACTGCTTTTATTAAAACTACATGAAAATCTGTTGAGTTTTTGCGACAGACGGGAGACGGGAAAGTCATCAAGTGTCATTAAAATTCAAATTACTCATGGATGTCACATCCATTCCCGTCATCATTTCAGCCGAACAATCGTCCACTGCTGGACATAGGCCTCCCCTAAGGTTCGCTTCAGAGATCGGTCATATGCCTAGCTCATCCAGACCGTGTCGTGATCATCATGTTCAAGGCCGTTTCGAAGTTTCCTTTACCCGAAATTCGGGTACCTTGCGCCCTATAATCATGCAATAGATACTATTCATTCAACAAAAATAAAGTTTTTTTTTCTTCAGCAATTGAATATGGATTGGAATGATCAATTAATAATTGACATTGATATAACACAACAAGTGGTAATAAAAATGATCATGCATTGATGAAACACAATGGACATAATCATGTTTCACATAACACCAGCATTTTTATCTTCATAATGTGTCGTGGCCGGTCTGACCACAAAGAGGTGTCGATTTCAGCTCGACTCGCGATCGAGTATATTCAATACAAATTAAATAGTAATATCATAGGATCATATCATAGTAACAGTAATTAAAACCGTGTTAAGTAAACGTATTGTTAATGACACAAACGTAAGAGATACAGCTGGCTTGTACGGGAACTAAAATTACACATAAATCTTGCGCATAAATCGATCTTCGAGAAGCTAAAGTATAATAACTGCAAGATTTCCCGTAGCCTTTTTCTTCGC
The DNA here is from genome assembly GCA_963971205.1 of Aethes cnicana. Classification (NCBI taxonomy): domain Eukaryota; kingdom Metazoa; phylum Arthropoda; class Insecta; order Lepidoptera; family Tortricidae; genus Aethes; species Aethes cnicana. The sequence goes on from OZ020292.1 coordinate 5,864,843, forward strand.
ATGGAAAATCAATGAACAATAGAAACTATTTCATATTTCGGAGCATCTTAAACAACGCTAATCTAAACTTGAAGATTTAATTAAAGCGTTCGCGCATGAATCAATTAAATGCACCCTAAATCATCTCTAGCGGCACGAACATGCTTAAATGAGAAATATTGGACTTAACTCATTTAACAATAGAGTCGCAAATAAATTTCACTGACTCACAGAGTATTTACTAATAGCACAGTATAAGAATAAATACAGTACGTCGACATTTTTGATTTCGTGAAAAACAGCACAAGGTAAGAGCGGTACGGCTTCCGGCGTTTTTTTTTTAAGTTTGCCGACCCCTGGTTTATAATCTGAGTCTTTTTACCCGACTGCACCAGAAGTAGGGTAGGGTTTTGTTTTCTGTATGTATGTATGTGGGTGCATATTTCTTTGGCACGCTCTCCGGCCTAAATGCATGAGAATATCAAAAGTTTGTATGCAGTCGGGTTTTTTTATATTTTACGTCGCCCTTGGCCGTTAAGTAGGATTTTCTGCCTGCTACGCGGGGAGATAATTTCGCTTCCTGGCCAAGGAAAGACATAAAACTTTCGATAAACTACGGGCGGTAATTCGTAAAGCCCCAGATCGCATATTTATGGCCCTCACCTTTGGTTCGGGAACCAAACACCTGCGATCTGGGACATTCAGCGCCCTAGGTCTGTAATGTACTATTTTTTTTCTAAAATCAAGTTATTACCTTGTTCTGTGCGTCTGACTGCTGCAGCGCCAAGATATCCCTCTGTTGGGATTGCACTATAGCGTTTAACTCCGAGCGCTCCTCGCAGACGAGACGTAGCTAAAAGGTCATGAGGTGGTTAACGTGGCTGTTAATGGGTTGCCTTTGACCGTTACTGAAAGAGCAGTAGAAGAATAACTTTTTCATCTCTCCCGTTTGGAAGTATAAGATAAGGTAACTTTATTCAGACTAGCAATTTAACTTTACACTTTTGTTACATACATATTATGATCTAATATTAACATTACAATCGAAACAGTTACTTGTTTTTCAAGTTACTTTTCTTAGGAATTATTATATTCGTGCTTTCCTAATCATCTACAACAGCAACACACGTTTAATAAAGCCTAGAAGAGAGAAATAATCTTGTATTATTTCCATGAAACAGATTCTTCACTGAAAATAACGGTAACAGTCAAAGGCTTATTTAGTATAACGGAATCGATAGTGGAGTGCGGCAATACAATGAATATACCAGATTAGTGGGACTTTGGTGAAGCAAGAGGGGATAAAGCGTACATTACAGGCTTTGTTATGGTAAGCTCTTATTACTATTACATCCGTCTTTTCTTGTTGTCACAAAAGATAAAACAGATTGCATTAAAAATTGTCAACACATCGACCCCTATTGCTTTTCCACAGTCAAAATGATTCCAAATCTTAGATCGTGCTCAAGAATGACGAAAGTAGTACGAAGCGACTTCAGTTACCTGATTTTGTATCTGCTTGTGCTTTCTCCGTAGATCACGACTGACCTGTGCCAACTTTTCGACTTGATTCGACAACTGTAATGTATCCAAAATTGCCATTTTTAGGGAACTCTCTGTAAATAGTTTTGAGAGACACACGTGATTTTATAAAGAATAATAAACTATAAATGTAGGTATCACATACCTCAGTACCTATTGATAAAGTGATAAGGATTTGCCGTTAAAATGGGTGTTCGAAAAACAACGTTTTAGTCGATTGATAAGATATTGTCGATTCTCGGTTCGATTGTTTACTTCGCTGGGAGTGGCGCCTATTGCTATAAGTGATTGTTATCGTATCACTTACATAAAGGACTTTTTTCAATTGCCGACATTTGAATATGTTTTCTATAACAAGAATCTAGGGAGTATTTTGTAGGAAGATGTTTTCCAAAGAAGGTTAAGAGGGTTTATCCCGAAAGTTGGCAACGTCGCATATAGCTGTCAAATGTTTCGCTGTTTTTATGAATTTCTTAATATTGCTGAATTAAAAAGGAAGATATAATTCTATGGTTGAATGACGCGTCTCGTTTTATATTTGTTGTTTAGGCATTCAAATGATAAGATTACATTAAAATGCATGGAAACTGCGATGGAAAGTTTTCAAAAGATATTACTTCCATAATACTAAAATTTTCGTGTTCCTATGATGACTGTTGCAATCCATACTTAATGTTTTATTCAACCATAGAGCGATAATTCATGTTTTCATTCAGTAATATTCAGAAATAAATGAAAACAGCACAATATTTGACAGCTATTTGCGACGTTGCCAACTTTCGGAGTAAACCCTCTTAATGCGCGTGTCGCCAATGAATGCTAATTACAACGCTATTAGGTAGCTATAACCATTTATTATTATTATTATTTATGAAAGGGGACGACTGCCTGGATCAGTCGGGTGATCGGTCCTCCATTCGGAACCGTTTCACCCATTTCCCCGCTCTCCCCTGGGATTACGGGTTATCCGTTCCCAGCGCCGTTGCCTCGTTGAACCTTCCTGTAGCCTTGCAGAAACCTATTATCTTCCCAGTAAAGAATACTTACTAGAAGTAGAATGTAGAAAACCAAAAGATATACGGAAAACTTTTCACTATTGAGACATTATTTTTAATCAATGCTAATAAAGTTAGAGCTGATTTCCGCACTGTATTTCCAATATGAATGCCTTATGGCATTAAGCCTTTTGTATTAAGTTTTTACTAATGTGCAATAAAGTTTAAATAAATTTTTTTTGGAGGCAATCCTCTACTGTTACATGCTTCTTAATTAAGATTTAAAACATCCATTCCATATCATACATTAAAGGAAACAATAGTAGAAGAAAGTGGCATATTACATATTTCTTCCACTTCATTTGCTTAAGGTAGGTGGCACTTCACTTGGCTGTTATTTGTCAAATAGCAAATTGGCGTCCTTTCCTTTCACCATAACGGATGAAAGAGAACACAAATATTTGTCAAATAGAGCCAAGTGAAATGCCACCTTAACGATTGTTAGGAGCACACGATTATAATAGACATTCACCGTTTTACGAAACTGTAATCCGCCGGCAATATTTAGGTTACAAAATAGCGACCTCACATCCGATTTCCTTAAATTGAATATTCTTTAGTATTACAATAATATAAACAATGAGTTTAAATACTTTTCGTGCGAGATTTGTTCCTTAAAATCTAAGTAGGTAAGTAGGTACCTGGGTGGGTACCGATTTGTCGCCCCCATACATTCCGACCAAATTGTTAGATCCGTTTCTGAGATCGCTCGTTTAAAGTATAAGATTTAGGAAAATGCTTGTTATCTCCAATAAACTAGTCACTTCGTTAATCTATGTCGCTTATGTGTAACCCTACCCTAATCTCCGTGTCTTAATACATTTTCCCGAACAACGTCAACCTTATATCAAGTTCATAAAAGTTTATATTACAACAGACGTTTCAGAGATTAGCGTGTTCACTCCGTGTAATTACTTATGCTTGGCCCAATATTCTGATTTCGTATCACACGCACGAAATACCGCACTCGTGTTGATTTTGGCTTCTCGGAAAACATATTCATGCCTTCAGTTTTTTTCTTTATTTATCTACCATAGAGGATAAAAGCAACATTGACGTCATGGCTGTTTACAAATCCTAGATCTTATAGATTAGAATTGTTTTCCGTTAGATGATTAGAGATAATAACATGACCTTGAATATAATCTCCTGACTCTCGTGAACACTATTAAGTACCAAATAAAATAAAGCTAAATTTAAACTAAATCCTGAATTACGTATTTATTTACAGCCGCCATCAGATATATCTGAGCAAACAAGGTGATCAAAAGTATCTGAACGCGACCTTATTGTCAAGAATTTAGAGTGCATGTTTAGATATTTATGAGTACCCTTCTTTGATAAGATATATCTGATTGCGAGCTATCAAATACGTGTAACTTAAGGTTAAAAATTAAACGCTTCTTTAGCTAATAGATGTTTGACAAGACCACCTTAAATAATTCAATTTTATTAAATTATTTCTTCAAAGTCCAACTTGAAACTAACAAGGTCTCATTTTGAATGACTCGTCATTATCCTTAGCACTGTCAAAAGCAACAAAGGTCAACGCGGTAGAGAGCTAAAACTTTAAAATGTTTCTTAAAACAGATGTCACCGGGTCTGACATAATGTTTTTGTTCACATTGATAAATTAATAAGCATTCAAGTAAGTATTATTTAATTAATTGACCTATAATAAGTAATAACATATGGACGAACAGTGCCTAACAGAATATGTCAAAATATATGGAGCAAACTGACATTAGATAATACGTTCCAATATGCTAATAACGCCTCTTTATAACGAAGGCCAAACGGGTGCCCGAGCTGTTCGGGCACCCGTTTTGACGGGGCCATTGTTCTCCGGCTGATTGTGAATCCTTAATTATAATAGATCAATGATTTAATCATCCAGCGAAATATCTTTCAAAATGACTAATATATTACGTATCGACCGTCATCCGTTAAAGGTTTCTTTTATATACCTACTTAGATTCATTTATGATGAAAACTTTATACTTCCAGACAACACACGGGAAAGTTACAAGTATTTTTAAACTTCACAAACAATAATCTTTACTTATCTGTCACCTTTTTCAGAGCTCCTTGGAACTACCGGCGTTGTAATGATAAATAATTAATGTTCTGATGATTATTTACATTTTAACATGGAAAAAGTTTCTAATTGAAGCGCAATTTGTATGTGACACGAGCCTTGTGTAGTAACTTGACAAACATTCTGATAGCCGTTTTATAGTTTGTAGGTGTTTTGTGCATACAGTCATTTCTATAACCTTAAGGACATCCTTGTGAGATTCAAACCGATGACGTAAAAATGGCATCAGACAATAATAACATCATGACTCATGTGGTCTGGGCCGTCAGAAACATAATACGTAGTCGGCGCACAGTCGCACACCTGACCGACGGATGACACATCTTTACTCAATGAAGCACATTTCTGTTATGTACCACTATAAAAAAATGGACAAGTAACATAAGACTGTTTTGGCATAACTATCAAATTATAGCAACTGCAAAGCTTCGCAAGGCGCCTTTCACATGATTTTCATCTTAATATAAGCCGAATGACGTCCTCTGCTGGGCATTGGCCTCCCAAGGCTGGCCACTCAGACCGGATTACGACATTCACCAACGTCGTCACTCTTATCTTGTTGGAGGCCTACCGAAGGCTCGTCTCCTGGTGCGCCGACGACATTCGAGACCTTGCTATATTTTCAGACGATTACTAGACAAGGCAGGTCAATATTCATTTATTTCATATTCATTTCATTCAATAGATTCATATTCATTTATTCAATGCATTTCATAATATGCACAAACATTTGCACATATGTATGAAGCCCGGAGGGGCACAGTAAAAAAGGTTACTTAAAATCTAATGAAAATGGTATGATTTACAATAATGTGAATATATTCTAGGTGTTGTCAAATGTGAGTGGATTAAAAATGGATAGTTATATTTTTTTTTGCCATGTGTACAATTAAGTCACATTGCGTTGTCTATTTCTGTATTTTACGGGGATATCTGAATCTTATTTATTATTTATTTAGGGTAGGTTGATTCAAACCAACCGTTGAAGTTAACGTTAAATATTTTACAATGGGACAAAATGACGTATCTGTATGGAAGGAATGACAGCTCGGCGGCCATATTTAAAGACCACGAGTCCGTCAACTATGCTAGAATCATCAACCCAGGCTAAAACTTTATTGCACGTTATTAAAACGAATACGAACTTAATGCCATAAGGCATTATCTACCAGTTCAACCTTTCTCACCTATCTTTTCATCTATCTGTCACGTCTTTGGACCTTATATTGACTATCCGAACCAATCAAGTGAGGCACTAAACGTATATAGACCTATACTGGTTAATGTGGATCTGTCGCCCGAAATAACTTTAAGGTGTCGTAAAACAGGTAACGTTGAGGGAGACTAATGAATCTATCACGTAGAAAACATGTCGAAGAAAGCAGTGATTTATTAATTAATTGATCGTTATTTAGAGTGTGATTCATATTGGATTCACATTAAATAAGTAGCGCAAATCTTGTGTTGTATTGTTTTCTCGAGACATTCATTGATTTGCTTGTTGATTGATTTATTAATCGGAAAACAATCATTTCTGGAAAACATTATTTCGTCTTTTCGTTCGTTAGTTTAATAGCAACCACAAGTTGCCATAACGGTTTAGATAGTTTAGAGAAAGTAAATCAAGTAGATTACAAAGTTATGTTGTTACGTTCCTATCACACCATCTCGAATGGACGTTATAGAAAAATATACGCATGAACCTTTCTCTACATGTGACATCTAAGCCCTATTACTTAGAAAGTAAACCAAACTGTATGTTAAATCGTCTTGAAAAAATCTGCCTGAAAGATAGACTTATCCTAATTTTATATTTTTCCTAGTCTAAAGACCAGAGAAAACAGATTAAAATATCGGCAATGAAAATAAGCAAAATGAACCTAGCAGTTATTATCGGCAAAAGTCCATGATTTTGTAAAATTTGGCATTTCCTTCGAAAACGATCTATCTAAAGAAACCGTCTTGTTGACACGACAATCGTTGTGATGTGACCCACTTAAGCTAATATGGCTTGAGTTATGTGGATAAAATATTAAAGGGCATACAAGGGTAGTCAACAAAGGTCAGCTTAGGGGCTAATAGCCTAAAGCTCTCGCTACGTAGGGAAATATGTAGATGACTAAATCAACTTTTACTTGCTCTCATATCATCAATCGTTTGTCTATTGGACAACCTAAATAAATCATGTTTCCATGAATCTGTTTCATAACTATGAAATTAAGGTGTCCGCTTGTTTTCACTGAAAATGACAACCAGCCGTCATCTTGATTCCATGGTAGCCATAAAATGAGCTTATGAAAAGCTGATTGATTCTATGGGTTGTCTAGTAGACAAACAATTGAAGAATTGAGAGCAAGTAAAAGTTGATTCAGCCACTTGTGTACTTACGCTCTCTATGAGCTGTTGTTTCTCCTGCAACTGTGACTCTTGGTGGCGGAGGGTGGCGCGTTGCTTCTCAGCGGTGCTGCTCAGGCGGGACAGGACTTCCTGGTCGTGCTCACGGGCGGGGGAGGGCGGGGCGCTCGAGCCTGCAGAAAATTAACTTTCTAATGCAGTTGCTATAACAGCGTATTTCGGTATTATTATCGAAAATTATCTAATTTATCATTATTTATTTGAACGTTTTTTCTGTGTTTGTTTATGGTGTTCAATAAATAGTATTGTATTTTATTGTGTATTGTACAGTCTACGCCAAAATATGTTTACATTTCAGGACCTTGATACCGAGATTATAGGGTGCAAAAGTGTAATATATTTGACGTAGACCGTAGGTACATGGTTTGTATTCGATACCCTATCCTATTTAGAGTGTGAATAGTCTTTAGTGAAAAAGGCTAAAGCGAGATGAAATAAAGTGACGAACTTTCCGGACTTGTATCATAATATACTATTTATGAGAGATAGTTTAGAATGGTGCGATAAATTGATATCGTGAAAAGACAAACTCAGTCCACACAAAGTAATTCTCAATTCAAATTCAATCATTTATTCAGCAAATTGGCCACATAGGGGCACTTTTACACGTCAGAAAAATAATTTACCAGTTTTAAAGACTTGCCATGCCTGTACGCAAGATGTGTGCTATTGAGAACGAAATAAAAAGTACCACTTCACCTTAGTTTAATTAAATCATTGTTTTCTATATAATTTCTAAACGTTGATACTACATCTATAGTATAGTTTAGTGCTTTGTCGGTTGTAGGTATGTAGCTAGAATATGTTAGTGTACTTTTGGTAAGGGTCTGAAATCAACCCGGATGATGGAGAAGCCTTACAAATCAGAATCGTTCGGAAATATAGGGTTCCCGTCCTGTCGATACGTACAGGTTTACACAACTTAGAAGGCGCGTGGATTAAGCAAAAATAGACCCTGTGTCAACGGCTTAAGTGCTTCACCGCACGCCTTCTAAGTTGTGTCGTGCTGTAGGTACCTATACAGTAAACATCGATAAAGTATTTGCATAGATCGCACAAGTTGCGTTCGTTTCAATAGATTTAAATTTAAAATCCTTACTAATATTATAAATGTGAAAGTGTGTTTGTTTGTTTGTCCTTCCTTCACGTCGCAATGACGGGAGCGATTTGGGTGCAATTTGGTATGGAGATAGTTTACCGTGGGAATAACATAGGTTAGTTTTTTTTCCGATATTTCCACGGTAACTGGTTTTCCACGGGTCAAATCAGTTTTTCAATACTTCTATAACTATAACCATCTGTAGGTATAGTATCATGGGGTACGCAAATTCTAAGACTACGCGGGACGAAGTCGCGGGCAAACGGCTAGTTTAAAATAGAACTATAAAAAACTCAGTGCAGTTTTTATACTTTTATTTTTATACTAGCTTTAAAAACACTAACATGTTAAATCCCGTGTTTTTTCCCGTTCCCGTGGGAATTTTGGGATATCCTCTCTTAATGCGTCTCTGCACTCCCAAGGAACCTAAGGACATGCCAAATTTCAGATTCCTACGAAAAGTAGTTTCGGCTGTGCGTTGTCATCAGTCAGTAACGGAAGAGTTTTATTCATATTGATTGATGATATTTATCTTAAATAGGTTAGCTAAGCTACAATAATTATGACCAAAATAATTTCTGGCGCAGAGGCATTCCCTCTTAAGGCTCAGGAACGCAACGCATTCGAGATCTTAAGAGGATACGTGAGCTAAGCTGAGCCCCTTTTCAGATTGAAGAAATTTAAATCAATGTTGTTGTCTCACAGGCGCGGGCGGAGTGACAAAAGGTGCGATAAGGACAACTGCAGCTCCGTCGAAAAATCCGACGTAAAAAACTCAGAAATCGAGGTTTTGTTCTCGACATTTTCCTCCTCCAAAATTAAACCAATTGTAATGAAATTTTGGGAACTGGATGAGAAGGAAATTATCTGTGTCGGGCCGTTTTGATTTTTGCGCTTATTATTGTGGTTTTTGTGTACCTACCAGGCATTTCTTTGCATCCTATTCAATCGGGCCGTTTTCAGCGCTGTTTGGAGTCACCTAGTTCTATTAAGAACAAAAATATCACTAAAAGCAAAACGTACCGACACAGATACTGACGAAATTAATCTTCAAAAAATCATTGATCTACGATCAAAATCCAGGGAGGAATATGTCGAGATCGTTTGTATGGAAAAATGACCACTAGCGTGTCCTGTTAATGGGGGATCAAAGGATTTCGGTGCCCATGGGCCGCAGTTACCACTTACCATCAGATAGGCTGTGTGCTCGTTTGCCTATACCATGAAAAAATGCATCTGTCAGGTCTTTAAACTGTTTAAGTGGTCAAACAATACCTGGCGTCACGCCCCTACTTCACCCGAGAAAATATCACATCACATTAAGTAATTTTGCTAATAGCTCACTACGATAACTAACATCGTAAATTTACTAATAATTAACATAATGGACACGTCTGGCATAATACGAGTACTGTAGGTGTAGGGCACTTGTTTCAAGGTTAGACAAACTGTGCGGTAATGTACTTTCACTTTATACAATAAGGTAATTTTTCGGTTGCCGGTTGAGACTAGATTGGCAAACTCAGGTGTCTGGGCGAAATAATGTCGTTGCTTAAGGCTCTTGTGGGTAATTTGGTGATTTTGCATTTAAACAGTACTACTACTACAACAGCCTATTTACAGCCACTGCTGCGCACAGGCCTCCTCTCATCGCGAGAGGGTTGGGCTATAGTCCTCACGCGGGCCCAGTGCGGATTGGGGACTTCACACACATCCTTGAATTTACTTCGCAGATGCGTGCAGGTTTCCTCACGATGTACTGAGGTTCTGTACGTAATACTAAACAGCAGTAAACAGTATTTAAACGAAAACTATTTGATTTCGTAAGGCCAGTAAAATATATGTTAATATACACCATATCATTGATCTATTATAAGTAAGGATTCACAATCAGCCGGAGAAAAATGGCCCCGTCAAAACGGGTGCCCCAACAGCTCGGGCACCCGTTTGGCCTTCGTTATAAAGAGGCATTATTAGCATATTGGAACGTATTTTCTAATGACAGTTTGCTCCATATATTTTGACATATTCTGTTAGGCACTGTTCGTCCATAATATGTTGTTACTTATTATAGGTCAAATGCACTATATACTTAAAAAAACTTGCTATTTCGTAAAAAAGATTTCATGAAATCGGTTCGATGAAAGAAAATCGTGAAATTACGTCTTCTAATCCTATTTAAACGGTTCTATAAGTTAAGGGCCTACGTTGAAAAATAGTTGAAGCTATGGAGGCGTGGCTTAGTCGCGCGCGCGTCCCGCGCGGGGCGTGCTCCCCCCGAGTGTTCCCGCGAAATTCAAAACACCTACACTAATTCTGATTTTGCGCTAGTTTGGTAAATAAAGTAGATTTAAATATCGAAGTCATTACTTTCGGATTCAATACAAAGTACGAAACAAATAACAAATTTATATATACCTACACAAACATTAGAAGCGAATATTTTATTTTTTTCATTTTAGTGGGATATAAAATTAATTCATTAATTTAAATTTAATATCTGTGATTAACAGGGATCGGAAATTCGGATACACATTTACCCAGAGTTTGACCGCGTGAACGGTATGGGGCCGGACTCAATTTAATGTTCCTATAAAAAAGTCCCGGGAATCCCGGAATTTCGAAATTTAGTGTATGCCTTGGTAGGTATACAGTCATAGTTATGAACTAAACATGTTTAAGTATTTTAAGTGTAGGACCCAATTATGAAAAAGTCTTCAAATAACTAATTCCGTGTGACCTATCTCTCTAGGCCATACGTACAACCGGTACTGCCTAAATCGGCATGGCCAGTACCTATACTACTACTACTACTACTACTGCCTATTTGATCACGAGAGGGTTTAGGCTATAGTCCCCACGCGGGCCCAGTGCAGATTGGGGACTTCACACACCTATACTAACATAGTCACAAAATAAAGTTGATGTGAGCATCTCAATTACCTTCGTGATTATAAAGATACACGTAGTTACAATGTTTTGTACATTTGCTTGATAGCCCAAATACATACCTATTATTTTATTACCTATTCATATGTGAAAATATTGCAGTTCCAATATTATTACAAAGGTACATATGCGTATTGAGTAGATACCCTCCTTTTTTGAAGTCATTTAATTATTCTCATTACAAAATCTTATTCATTTAAAAAATCAGGTAGATATTGAATATATTCTGTAATTAACAGGAATCAGAAATTCGGATACACATTTACCCAAAGTTTAACCGCGTGAACGGTATGGGGCCGGACTCAGTTTTTATTTGCCTATTAATATTCTCGGCATTTCCGGGATTCGTAAATTTAGTAACCAGGCCTCGAAATAGCTTATTTAGGTATGTATATACATTTATTTATTATAATTACTAGCCGATGCCCGCGAACTTCGTCCCGCGTAGACTTAGAATTTGCGTACCCGATGACACACACAGACTACACATACAGCCAATTATAGTTATAGAAGTATTGAAAAATTGGTTTGCCCCGTGGAAAACCCATTCCCGTGGAAATATCGGAATAAAAAGTATCTTATGTTATTGCGGGGCCTCAAACTATCTCCATACCAAATTTCATCCAAATCGGTCCACTCGTTGCGACGTGAAGGAAGAGCAAACAAACAAACACATTTATAATATTAGTATGGATTTTTAGTGTAGGAATTATGAAAATCTTCAAATAACGAATTCCGTGGGACGGTCTACCTCGGCCATACGTACAACCGATATGGCCTAAATCGGCATGTTCTCTAGAATACAAAAAAAAAGTAGTTGTCACCCCCCAAGAGTAAGAGGGGGAGCTACGACGTAACAAAGATGGCGGCTGGGCTTTTTCTACTAGCATTATTTCTTGGTAACTACTGGACCGATTTTATCAAATAAGGTGTCATATGAAAGGTAATATAATGTAGATTGTTTGTTGTCTATATTTAGTCACGCAAAGTTAATATAAAATGAAATATTTATGAAAAATAACATTTTTATGAAAATTGCTTGTTTTCTTGCAGAAATAACTCGATAACTACCAGAATTATCAAATTTTAGTTTAATATAAAAGTTATAGCAAACATTTTTAGATTTTTAATGAATTTCAAATGATTACAATCGACCGGTAAATAACGAAGCAATCCAAGAACAGGACCAAAAATGAGAAATAATCCGGAAGAGCTTATTAGCAGTCAGTGAGTTCAAATAATTATATAATTTTACATTCGGTTCTAGATGAATGAAATGAATTGAGTTTTGTTTTGGATTGGCTTCAAATGGGTTTCCTTAAAGTCATAATTGATAATAATCAATTTACATATATATAATCAGTGTATATAATAGGCAAAGGTGATTGACTGACGTATCAACGCACAGGCCAAACCCTTAAGGATAGAAACTTGAAATTTCGTACACGTATTCCTCTTATTCTTTATTATTCTTCATATAATATATATATCAAGAATAATAAGGGCATAATTTACAAGGGCTATTCGGGACGGAGACAAATCTAAAAAATCAAAGATCATCGAAATCGGTTCAGCCGTTCTGCAGTTATAAATGGTGTAACGAACACTATACATATTATAAAACAAAGTCCCCCGCCGCGTCTGTCTGTCAGTCTGGATGTTCACGATAAAGTCAAAAACCTTAAATAGTGTAATTTAAATAGTAAATAAAGAGACATGTGAGAATTCAATTCAATTCAATTAATTGTCAAATAATTTAAATAGTAAATAAAGAGACATGTGAGACTATTAGGAAAATAATTATATCATGAATGTTAAATTGTCATTGCATGATTTATTCTAATGTAAATTTAATATTAAACTTAGTTTTAAGATCAAACCTTGCTGCACCCAAATAGGGTCCATGTTTGTACTGACTACTTATTTTCTAAGAGCTATGTAATACCATGGTTGTCAAGGAATAAATGATTACTGATTACTGATTACCACTGAACGGATTTTAATGCAGTTTTCACTAATAGATAGAGTGGTTTCTAATCCAGCATAACTTGGTCTCTGCTACAAAACAATCCATGAGAATCCAGAGTTCTAAGTAAATTGGAAGGTTAAAAACTCGAAACCCTAGCTAGCTCATTTTGTGCTCTTGACACACACTTGACCGTTTCTTTGAAATCATTAAAATCGTATAAACCTGTTAATTCGGTAATCTAGGTCGGTCGGTTGTAATAATTTGAAATTCATTAAAAATCTAGGAATTTTTCTACAACTTTTATAATAGGTAAAATTCGGTAATCCTATTATCTTTGAAAGAAAACAATAAATTTTCATAAAAATGTTAATTTTCATAAATATTTATTTATTTAAACTTTATTGCACACAGAAAACTTAGTGTACAAAATACATAAATAAATAAATTCATACGTATCGCCGAGGTAGGTCAGGTCCCACGGAATTCGTTATTTGAAGACTTTTTCATAATTGGGTCCTACACTAAAAATACTTATCTATCTATACTATAATAAAAGAGCAGAACCCGGCGTGTCTGTAGATAGAAAGAAAAGTTCAAAAAAAGGAACAGGGGGTCTAAAGATGTATGGTAGACCACAAAACAGCGATTTTTAGAAATCTTTTCTGTCTGTCCTTTTGTGTCCGAAACTACTGAACCGATTTGAATGCAGTTTTCAAGGGTAGATAGAGCATGAGCAATATATAAGCTATGTTTGATTAAAATCGGATGTCGGAAAGAAAACTTATCGGCAATTTTACATTCCACGCAGACGAAGTCGCGGGCAGGAGCTAGTCATAAATAAATGTATAGAAATACTAAAATAAGCTTTTTTGAGGCCTGGTTACTAAATTTAGAAATCCTGGAAATCCCGGGAATTTTAATAGGCAAATAAAAACTGAGTCCGTCCCCTTACCGTGCACGCGGCCAAACTTTAGGTAAATATCTATCTGAATATCTGTTTTATTTTAATTAATACGATTTTGAAATGAGAATAGTTAACCGACTTCAAAAAAGGAGGCTATCTACTCAATAGGCATATGTACCTATGTAATAATATTGGAACCGCAATATTTTTACACATGGATAGGTATAAAATAATAGGTATTTGGGCTATCAAGCAAATGTACAACAGATTGTACCTACACGTATCTTTATACTCAGGAAGGTAAAAGATGCTCACATCGACTTTATTTTGTGAATAGGTAAGTATAGGTACTGACTTTTCACTACTGTTTAGAGTAATGCAGGGGAAAGAAGGCAGATCTAAGTCGAGATAAACAGGCGAGTCCCAAAGATACCAGCTTGTCAATTGCTGGCTTCCTTCTAAATACATAAATTTCATACCTACTTGATTAGGAAATTACATGGCTACCGAGGCCGCGCACAAAGTCAACCATAAATGATAGGTAAGTATTTTTAACTAAAACGACTAGTTCTCCAGTTCATAATCCATTAGCAATATTGAATGCGGTTACACGAATAAATCGTATAAATAAATAAGAAACTTAATTTTGCTTTCTCTCATACTACCAGCACTTTGCCGTCTTCTTTTTAAACTTTCCCATGCTTACTTCTCTTTATAATCACGAAATATTGATTACATACGAGCGCGATACGGAGCTGGGATTGTCGAGCACAGGTCCTACTGCAGCGAAGGTTTCTGGCCGACTGGCGTAGAGTGATGCGTATATAGGGACCTTGCACGAAAGAAAGAGATGGCAGCGCGCACGTCGGACGAAATAAAACAACGTAAGCGCCAAAGCCGAATTAAATTAATTGTAATTGATATATATATAAATATTGACATCTAGTATGATCAGTCTTTAGTTAATATAGATGTCTAGTTTTTAAGAAAGTCTCGAAGTCCTTTTCTTTGTCGTTAAGAAGCTTCAAGCACATTAAGATAATAGCAGCTGCGACTTCGTGATTTTTTTCTATCGAACAAAATTATCTCAGTCATGTTTTGGCCTTGATCAATCCTTCAAGTATATAATCAATATACACATATCCGAAAATCAGACTCCTAACGTGAGTACTTTACGAGTTCTACGCACCTAAAAATGGGTTTTTTATTTATGTATCCTCTTAATTTTTTAACGCAGATTTCTATAAATAAATGCACTATTCCGTCATACTCATAGCAAACAATTTGCTAATTTATATTGTTCATGCAATGTGGGATTTTTAATCTTATTTTTTCTAATTTTCTACGTATATCTACGGTCGTGCTTCTCGCTCCCTCCAATGCAAACAGACATGTCCGCTGAGACAGTTGCCTGCCTCGATTGTCCAAGGTCATTAGCTCTTGACAGCGTCTTACCTCAGACGTGCGAGTCTATTGCGAATGATTATAATCTACGGGCGCGACTATGAAAGCTTTTATTTATTTTGCAGTGATGATGAGGTTTGCAGTTGGGTAACGACCTTATATTTTAAAATTGGTTGCATATACTACTACCTACTACTACAGCTTATTTGTGTCCCACTGCTGGTCACAGGCCTCCTCTCATCACGAGAGGGTTTGGGCTATAGTCCCCACGCGGGCCCAGTGCGGATTGGGGACTTCACACACAACTTTGAATTACTTCGCAGATGCGTGCAGGTTTCCTCACGATGTTTTCCTTCACCAAAAAGCTCAGTGGTAAATTCAAATTGAATTTCGCACATAAGTACCTAAACTCAGAGGTGCGAGCCGGAATCGATCCCCCGACCCTCTGCATGAGAGGCGGTGGGTCGAACCACTAGGCCACCACGGCTTCGTGCGAGTCTATTGCGAATGATTAGAATCTACGGGCGCGACTATGAAAGCTTTTATTTATTTTGCATTGATGATGAGATTTGTTCATATTTGTTCATGAGATTTTATAGATATTTCGTCGTAATACTTTGAAATTGGTTGCATATACAGTAAAATAAAAACAGCAAAATCCAGATAGAGGTCCAGCCATTTTTACTGCTCTTTCCAACAATTAACCAGGATGATTTTCTATTAGGTTCTAGAGTAGGTACCTATTTAAGAAGTGCATGATAGTTTTATAAATTTTTAGGTAGGCTTATCTGTAAAAAAATTGTATGCCGAATGGCTAGATATAGCGCTTTCATTATCTATAACATCTGTATCTGTCTTTACCTATGTTCTACAAATAAACATTGACTTTAACTTAACATATAAAATAATGCATTATACCTATACTACAGTTATTATTGGTAAAAAAAAATCTGGAAGCTTTTCTTCCTCCACTATGGCCAAAAATAGTTCTTACTCCAAAAGAATATGGACTCTTTGCTTAACAAATACCTACATAGCGGGCGTGGGCGACCAAGGGTTAGTTATTTATATCGGTATTTTACTAGAAGACTAGCAGAATGAAATATACCGTTCAGCAGTAGAGTGGATATGGTAATATCGCCCACCGCTTCTGTCTGACAAGCGGACGACAGGCGTATAAATTATCTTAGTGACGGACCTTTGTGATTTTGAACGCCCAAGGGAGCGAAAAAATACGTCTTTGTGAATAATAAATTGTACGCTTCAGTAACCTAAAGTAATAGAAGGCGTTAAAAAGAGGGGTTGTAGGTAATTAGTTTGTCCCGTGTATCTAAAAGGCTCGCTTGCACCAAGCCGCTAAACGTCGGGTTAGTCTCTTAACTCAGGTTTTAGTTGTATCAACTTAACTCAGAGAAATACCTAAGTTAACGCTCTTCCACATTGATTGAATCGATTTATTTTGTTTTGTTTTTTATTTGTTATTAGAAAGGTTAATTGGTCGAGCGAGAGTTTTGGAGCTATATGAGTCAGTTTTTTTAAGACGAGGCATCGGAAATACTAGTAATAAAGCTGATATGGATTTTAAAAAAATCTCATCAATCTATATAACTTAAGAAAACGATGTTTTTCTATTGTATTCTTCATATTAAAATTCACCGATTTAGTACGCCGAGTATTCATTTATAGTACCTAAGCAAGTAGAGCAAGTAATACTTATTGGCGAGGTACCTATACGCCGTTGCTCTGAACTACAAAAGTTTGGATCTAAGGCGTAAAGTAGCCTGTCTTTTTTAAAAGGTGATTTTTTAAGAGTTCTGTCAACCTAAACCACAGAATAGGACTCACATAACATAACACTGAACCTTTAGGCGCTGTATTGGCCCAATTTATTCACGTGCAAACTCAACCGCTCAGTCCATTCATAGTCACAAATAACAAAGTCGCTTAGTCAGTACACAGGTTGTACCGTTCAGTGACTCACTAGCTAAATTAGCAGGATAGAGGTTATCTAGGCGTAACTAGCAAACAAGGGACAGTGTCGTACATTGAATTTACTACGTAAATTATTCGTTTATGTTGAATTCGGTGGACTAGAAAAATCCGCGGATTGGGGACTTCACACACATCTTTGAATTACTTCGCAGGTTTCCTCACTATGTTTTCCTTCACCGAAAAGCTCAGTGGTAAATTCAAATTGAATTTCGCACATAAATTATTTCAGAGGAGCGAGCCAGATTCGAGCCCGCAACCCTCTGCATGAGAGGCGGTAGGTCAAACCACTAGGTACCATCATGCCTATTTGATGCTAAAATAAATGTTCCTCACTTACCATCACCAGGAGCGTTGATGGTCCGTCTCAACCTTTTATTCTCATCCTGAAGCCTCGAGACAGCTGTCACCAGATCAGCTGACTCCGTCCGCCATTGCTCCTCTATCGCCTCTATTTCCTACAACAAAATATACAGTTTCAAATACAACAAAAGTTGTAAATATCTTGGGACATTTCACACACATTAACCTAGCCCCAAACTAATCAAAACTGGATGCTAAACAACGATATGCTGTTAGACGGATTCTTAGCCACGTCACTAGTTTGATAGACTATGAGTGGCACGGGACGGGACGCAAGGAAGGTATCCGAATCCGAACACTAGCGACATCAGTCAGACTGACATACGAGACTTGGCGCGTCCTCTACGCGTCCCTAGATTGAATTTGCCTTACAAGTGGAAATTGTAGTGGTTTACCTGAATACATATCGTATTTATTATAATTGGTGCTTTTATTGACCTAATAATACCTAAATGCTTACATAGGAAAATACATCCATAACATAACACGAGTACAAACATTTGTGTTTATCACACAAAGCTTGCGTCTAGCCGTAATAATCAACCACTTAACTTTTTACGAACCTGAGTGAATACTGTGCGAGTTTCCGTGGTAACTCTGCCAAATTTCGTACACCGTTAAACGTTGGCAGGCATATCTCGGCTTCTATTATAGATAGTGGTGAAATTTGACAGTCGTAGGGTACTATTTGGTTACTATTTTTTGAGCTATAAATCATTCCCGAGAAGCAAGCCGTTCCAGAGATCCACGCGGTGTACGCCAGCTTGACGCTCGGTAGCGTACACCGTGAACAGGCCTTACCTATATTTCGAAAAGTTTAATGGTACTATTTTTTTAACATAGATATTCCGTTCCGAATCCGAAAAAAAAGGTGATAACACCTTGTTGAAGAATTATAGACCAATCTCACTTCTGAGCCATGTTTACAAGCTGTTTTCGAGAGTCATTACGAACCGTCTCGCGCGCAGGTTTGACGAATTCCAGCCTCCCGAACAAGCCGGTTTCCGAAAGGGCTATAGTACCGTAGACCACATACATGCGTTGCGGCAGGTTGTACAGAAGACCGAAGAGTATAACCTCCCCCTTTGCCTTGCATTTGTGGACTACGAGAAAGCCTTCGATTCGATCGAGACTTGGGCTGTGCTGCAGTCTCTCCAGAGGTGCCAAGTTGACTACCGGTACATCGAAGTGTTGAAGTGTTTGTACGAAAATGCCACCATGTCCGTCCGACTACAGGACCAGACCACGAAGCCTATTCCACTGCAGCGGGGAGTCAGACAAGGAGATGTGATCTCTCCGAAGCTGTTCACCGCTGCATTGGAGGATGCTTTCAAGGTGCTGGACTGGAAAGGTCGAGGCATCAATGTTAATGGCGAGTACATCTCTCACCTTCGATTTGCCGACGATATTGTAGTCATGGCTGAGACCATGGAGGACCTCAGTATTATGCTCGCTGACCTCAGCAGAGTTTCCGATCGAGTTGGTCTTAAAATGAACATGGACAAGACGAAAATTATGTCTAATGTCCATGTTGTGCCAACTCCCGTAATAATCGGAGGCTCTGCGCTCGAAGTTGTTGACCATTATGTATACCTGGGACAAACAGTCCAGTTAGGTAGGTCCAACTTCGAGAAAGAGGTCAATCGTCGAATCCGACTCGGCTGGACAGCGTTCGGGAAGCTTCGCAGTGTCTTTTCGTCCAAATTACCGCAGTGTCTCAAGTCGAAAGTCTTCGACCAGTGTGTGTTGCCAGTGATCACTTATGGTTCCGAGACGTGGGCGCTTACGATGGGCCTCATAAGAAGGCTCAAAGTCACTCAGAGGGCAATGGAGAGGGCTATGCTCGGGGTTTCTCTGCGTGATAGAATCAGAAATGAGGATATCCGCAGTAGAACTAGGGTCACCGACATAGCCCGAAGAATTGCGAGCCTTAAGTGGCAGTGGGCGGGGCACATTGCTCGCAGGACTGATGGCCGATGGGGCCGGAAAGTTCTCGAGTGGCGCCCGCGAACCGGGAGACGAGCTGTCGGTAGGCCTCCAACAAGATGGAGCGACGACCTCGTGAAGGTTGCGGGAAACCGGTGGAAGCAAGTAGCACAGGACCGGTCTGAGTGGCGAGCCTTGGGGGAGGCCTATGTCCAGCAGTGGACGTCTTTCGGCTGAAATGATGATGATGATGATGAGATATTCCGTAGGTAAGTACTATGTAGTAGGTACTATTTGGGTACTATTTATTTGCACAATCAGATCCTGGATATCGTTACGGTGTACGCTATCTTGACGGTCACCGAGATTCGAGTCCACGACCATCGGAACAGTAGACAGGGTCACTGCCAACTGAGCTAGTCTGGTCTTCAAATGACAAATTGGTAATGAAATGTGCATGATAACTTTTTATCTGTAAATGAAAATATATGTCAAGGACAGTCTGACGTATTGGCATATGCATGAATTGAATACATTAGTGTTAAGACGACTTTTCGTATTTTTAGGGATTTCCCAACTATGTATATCAGAACTAAAATAATAAATAGGTACAAATGCTTCATGTAATTAAACATTAAAATGTAAAAAAAAAAACTATATAAAACCTGGCTAGACTGAATCATAATGTATGAAACTTGACATAATTCTTTTGTTGCTTGCATTAAGAGTATGGAGCACATTAAAAAAAGATGTTAAGTACATGATCAATTGATTGATGATTAATGATCGGATTGATAATTACAAAGTTGCAATAAGACTAATTGGAACCAAATGTTATGTCATAAATTTAATACAGTGATGTAACTTAGTACATTAATCATAGGATTAGTATGCCTATCTTGACATATTTCATTGCATTTTATGGTGCATGCAGGTAAACTGACTTTCACCTTATATGTACATGCAGTACATGCACCTATGATACCCATTCACTACTACAGCCTATTTGCTTCCCACTGCTGGGCACAGGCCTCCTCTCGTCACGAAAGGATTTGGGCTATAGTCCCCACGCGGGCCCAGTGCGGATTGGGGACTTCACACACATCTTTGAACTACTTCGCAGATGCGTGCAGGTTTCCTCACGAAGTTTTTCTTCACTGAAAAGCTCAGTGGTAAATTCAAATTGAATTTCGCACGTAAGTAAAGTTTGAGGTGCGAGCCGGAATCGGACCCCCGACCCTCGGCATCAGTGAGAGGCAGTAGATCGAACCACTAGGCCACCACGGCATGAATATGATACCCATTTAAAGACTCATAAATAGGTATTTGATGCATGTTTACTGGTGTGTGAATGAAATGACTGTGTGCAATGTGAAAAAATTCTTTACATAGCAACACCAAAAATTCATCAGGTAATCTAGCATAAAGGTAATCTAGCATTTGAAAAACAATGTTAATCTAAATAGGAAAGGAGTGTACCTATTGTTCTTATCTCTGTTTGTTACTTTAATCTCGATATTATTGAGTTAATATATTATATTATATTAATAGATATTATTTACGACAGAAGTAGCTCTGAATTAGAAATGTATGTGATATGTGTAAGCAAATCAATGTACAAACCAAGTAAAAACTTTATGACAAATGAAAAACATATATCCAAGAGAATACATTAACCTTAATTAATTCATAAACAAATTAAAATGAATGTAATGTACAACCAAACTGACTGCAATGATCTGCTCTCATTACCCAGAATTTATCACACTTAACATGAAACATAGTAACTAAAAGCACTGATAAAATCATGTTTCTAAATTTTAATATTTAAAATGATAATCTTGCACTGAGATGATTTCCCCGTCATGCATATTGCAATATGGAGGACCTTGACTCTGTGAAATCAGTTTGTAAACTTGTTTTGGAGCCTACTACATACTGCTCATGGTGTGATATTAAAATACTACTAAAGCCTATTTGCGTCCCACTGCTGGGCACAGGCCTCCCCTCATCATGAGAGGGTTAAGGCTATAGTCCCCACGCGGGCCCAGTGCGGATTGGGAGGGGTTAATATTAAAATAATGATGTGAAAAAAATATGACATAAAATCGTAAAGAATAACATGTCATTTACATTAAATGGGCAAATTAAAAATTGGAAATCAAATAATAATGACACTTAATACATTTTTTTTAAATTAATTTTGCAATGATTTAACCTTTAACTTGATAGCACTCATGCACAATTTGTCGCTTGTGTTATTCAAGGAAGGTAATCATTCAATTGAGTGCAATAGACAATGTATAGACAATTGAGTGCAATATTTGTGTCCGGCATGTCCAGCTTTTGGGTAAAATGTCCGGACAAATATAGGATAGTTCGGCTTTTTCGTTTTAAGAGCCTAAGCATGTGGGGCACCATGAATGCTTCAAGTTGCAGTTATATGCCTACTTTAATTGAACTCATTTGAATAGCTAATGCTATCTAATGCTGTTGTGACAGTACTATTATTAATGAACAGTTACATCTATTATTGGTAATATGTGAAGTGAAAGTAATGGATTACACAACTATATATGACTTGAGATCAACTTTACCTTTCTAAAAATCTGCAATCAAATAACAATCGCTTAAAGTTGTGCTTTATTTTATCATCACAGCCACTTTAAAAAATAGTTGCATGGTATTTTAAAAACAATAATAATCATACCGGAGCTAGGTATCTTGTAAATTTACACTTAACTGTTGGTGGATGATTGTTAAGATCATGAACTCTGTCCGCACCTTTGTTGAGCACTGTAACTCATTATTATACCGAAATTGCAGGCTATTACAAAGACGAGAACTCGACCACACTATGATATCAATGTAGCGCAACACTCCGCCGCCTTCTATTTCTTTACTTATGGCACTTTTGCAACTGCACCTAATGCAGATGTCGAAACTACTGCCGTCCGTGCGCGCCACTGACCGCTGCACGCATAATTCAATCACCAATTCTTAAGTGACCTCTAACACCTACCTTTTCGAAGCGTTGTCTGTACTCGGCCTTCTCTATCTTATCATTTTCCAACTGCGATATCTTCGCCGTCAGCTCCTGTAGAGCCTGATTCTCCTTCTCGTTGCGTACCGCAAGGTTCTCCAGCAACTCCAGGGCGTTAATCACCTTCGGCAGCAAAGCTGTCACCGCGTCAGCCCCGTATTTCTCTATAATAATTTCGCATTCCTTCCCAATATCTGATGCCAGGTCATATACGTCGACCACAGTGACTTCGTCGTCGAATTCTGGCATTTTGGTGGAGAATCGCCTGTGGTACGGCATCGAAATCACCTTGTTTTCACTTCACAGCACCACATATAGGTAAACGGTCGAGTATTTCACAGAAACGTATCCACCTTTCGCAAATGCGCCATCATTACTGAAATGTCAAATTAAACGCAATGGTAGGGAGGCGCCGCTGTCATGGGGTAGAGTAACGAAAGGTAACGAACTACCAATTCGTTATAACTAGTTTAGAAGAAGGTAATAACGGGTAGTTATTTTTTAAATGGAAATATAATATAGTCATTGGTCATGGTGTATCATTGGTGTATTTATATTCAGGTGTTAAAACAATAATTTGAAATACATGCATCACTTATCACCATATTTTTTTTAATCTAGGTGTATAGATTTTAAAGAACATGTGATGTCATTTCAACTATGAGAGAAAGAGAGAGCTATATGATTCGTTCATTTCATCTTATGAATGCCTTGCGCGAAGTAATGAAAAATTATGTGATAAGAGTAATAACATCGATAAGACCTGAAATAAACATAACACTGCATTGCATTGACGTTAATAGGTATATTTGTGAAATATAAAAACCATCTTACTATTTTTACTATATATGACTTACTAGCTTCTGCCCGCGACTTCGTCCGCGTGGAATTCGGTTACAGCGTTCTAGCGGGAATGGAGCGTTAAACTATAACAAATTATATACGAAAACCTTCCTCTTGAAACACTCTATCTATTAAAAAAAACCGCATCAAAATCCGTTGCGTAGTTTTAAAGATTTAAGCATACATAGGGATATAGGGACAGAGAAAGCGACTTTGTTTTCTACTATGTAGTGATGATTTAGGAATTAAACAACTATGATTTTTTTAGGTACCGAGTTTCTTATAGAGATACAATAAATTTAAAGTATAGAATATTTTTTATTTTATTTATTCATAGACACATTTATTCGTTTGTTTTCTTTTTTGTCAAAGAAAATGATGTTACGAAGTTCGCTGAAATTTGATAACGAAAAACAAAAGTACCTAGTCATAAAGTGGTACATTACATTACATTCAAAGCCTTGAATCAACGTCATGTATTAGTCGCGTAAATACCTAATTACCTACTATCGAAATACAGCATGATATACAAATCAGTATGGAAGGACCTTTATGATCACTACAGACATATACATTAGTTAAAGAGATATCTAACTGATAAAGGGTCCTGTCAACAACTCGACATATGTTACAGTTTTCAACGTTAAAATATCGATTATTAGCCTCCGCCACGCGCGAAGCAACAGTTGGATCGCGTAAACAGGCGGGAACGCGCGACTTTCCTGCACCGAGGAAACATTTTTTTTTAATTCGCGATGAATTTACAGAGCAAAGCGAACAAGTTCGTATGCCCGAATGATAGGCAACTGTCGCTTCGAGCCAAGTAAGTAGGGATTACGACGTTTTAACTTTTATAAGAGTTTTGTTTACTGTCTCAAATCGGTAAAGTTGAGAGCAACTTCTTATATACGTCCGTACGTCAAGCAACTACAGACCTCGTGTTTTTAAATTTTTTGACCCAGAAGTTTTGGAGATCAGGCGGGAGAAATGATAATTTTTCGCATATTTTTTAAATAAGTTGATTAACATTTACAATTGAGTATTTTCGTTTGATATGTTAGATGTTCCACTGTTTGAAAAACTTCGTTTTTATTTATTTCAATGTACCCCTAAAACGGTCCATTTTAACAATGTATTTACGTTACAGGCCGGTCCGTCTTTGGGTCACTAATTTACGTAAACTACGAAATTGCAACTCAATCGGTCTTGTAGTTTCGGAGAAAATTTGATGTGAGAGGCGGACAGACAGGCAACACGAGCGGTCCTTTAAGTAAGGCTTCTTTTTTTCCTTTTCAGGTTCGAAACCCTAGAAACATTTTATTTTTTCAATAAATCTCGACTATTTATTACAAAATTTGCTTTTATCGCAATTATATTAGGTACATTAGATAGGACTGCTAAATTTCCGGGATAAAAGTAATACCTGTTTAATCTTTCCCCAACACTTGAACTATCTTCATGCCATATATTGCCGGATATAAATTGGTCCAGCGGTTTAAGCATGAATAGGTAACAGACAGACATACAAAGTCACTTTCGGATATACTAGTATGGATCACGTTTTATTTTCTACACCTTAGTGTCTACGAAATTAAATCCCTGTGCTTCTGGTAAAAAACTATCGGTTTAAACCTTTATCTTCCCATTTTTATGATTTTAGCTTTATCATAATTTATTTTTGGCGAAAATAATAATAATAACAGACATGTGTATTTACAGAGTTCGTAAAGCTTTTTTTATCATTTCGCGGTACTTAATAAATCATTGAACTGAATACTGATAGCTGATAAAAGTAAAATCGTTTTACAAAATTGGTTGGTTTTACCAGGACTGTAAACTGTAAGGGTGATAAATTACAAATGATATTGACAACACGGGCAGCGACGCGACAAATGATAAATTTGTCAATGTCACTGAGCAACGGTCCCTCGAATATCGAGTTCTTTACGAACAACACAATGGAACGAGGTTGTTAGCGACGCAACCGATTGTCCGTTAATACGTTAAATTCAGTTTGAATGAATGTGTAAGAGACGAGAGAGGCGCGGGGTACGCGTCTGAGCGACACAGCCCTGCCGAGCGCTGCCGATTGGTGCCGAACTAGCTTCCGCGACCGCCGCACGTCTCTTGCGCTCATAATTGTGTGTGTGTACCGTGTTTTTGAACTTAATATACGTTTTTGTGCAATCTGGACCTTTTCACTGCAAAAACCATCTTCTGCCCGTTACAAAGTGGTCTTCGAACCGGACTATTTAATGTTCCACTCGCCGAGGATGAGTGTGGTTAAAACTCGCAGTGTTACCAAGCGGGAACAGCAAGAATGTATAGCGAATCAGGAGACTACCGCACCGAGTGAGCCGCCTTTTGGTGGGATTGATGAAGCACAGCCTGGAAATTCGAAATTAGACAAGACTACAGTGATAGAGAGTTCGATGAAGTCTGAAGCTCGTCAAATATCACGCGCGGCTAGTGTGTCTAAGTCGAAGAGATCGTCTTCATCTTCCATGGCGGCACGGAAGAAAAAGCTCATGCTAGAAGCAGCGGAAGCCAAGGCTAAGATCGATAAGGAGCTTATTGACAAGCGATTGGAAGCAGATTTAGCGGATTTAGAAAACGAATACAGTCCACAATCGGAGTCCGACGCAGTTTCTAACCGCAGTGATGTTGAGAGATGGGTTGAGCGTAGTCAGCTAGAGTTGGAAGCGCAGCCAGCCGCATTACGGAATGAGGGTCCAGAGGATCCAGGCTTGTTGTGCCCGCCGGCCACTTCCACGGGTGCCGGCACCGACGGTCCGATTCTACAGCTAGCTAACGTGCTAAGGGATGTTCTCACAACAACTGCATGTCAAAATCAAAACACCAATCTTCTAAGCCGTATAAGCACCCCCAAAGAGCTACCTATATTTACTGGAGACCCAATGGAATGGCTTCAATTCAAGGCCACGTACGAAGAATCTACGCGGGTGTGTAACTTCACTGACGCTGAGAATCTATGGCGTTTAAGGAAGTGTCTTCGTGGTCCTGCCCGAGAAGCCGTTAATGCCCTGCTCATCAGTGCTACATCTCCAGACGTTCTACTCTCTACTTTGGAACTACAGTTCGGGAACTCTGACGTCATATTGTCCCGCATTATTTACGACATCAAGAAATTGAATACTATGTCACCCGACTACCACAAGGAAATCATAGTATTTTCTAATAAAATAAGAAATTATGTCGCTGCTGTACGAGCCCTAAAGCGTGAAGAATACTTACATGGAATGAGTCTTGTCACTATTGTACTGTCGAAACTTCCTACAATATTGGTATCAAAGTGGGCTGATTATAGTTATCAACGCATTACGGAAGGAACGACATCTCGATTCGACTTATTAGCTAATTTTCTTCACGAAGAAGCTATTAAAATATCTACGTGCAGTGCTACATTACTTAACGTGCGTCCGGACAGTTTTAAGCGTAAATATAATGACTATAATACGCAAGCTATTTTAGTGCAAAGTGGACAAAGTGAAATGAAGTGCCGTTTTTGCAAAACAGCTAAGCATGAACTGACAGAATGCAAGAAGTTCAAGAAAGCATTACGTAAGGACCGCTGGCAATTTATAAAGCGCTTTGGTCTGTGCTATAAATGCTTGTTGTCGCACCACGATCGAGAAACCTGTCCCGCGCCCGTATGCGACGTAAACAACTGCGGGGAATCGCATCACAGGTTACTGCACTATACACCAATTAGTCGCACTTCACGAAGCAATCCAGTGGTAGAAGAGCCTTCCGACAGCGATCCTTCAGTGTCTCAAGTCGTCACGCATATAAACTCTAACTCTAAATGTGTAGTGTTGTTGCAAGTCGTACCGGTAAACATACATGGACCTAACGGAGTATTTAACACGACCGCTCTGATCGACGGCGGCTCGTCAGTGACCCTGATTGGCGCAGAACTGGCCGCGCGGGTCGGGGTGCGCGGGCGCCGCGACTGCATGCGTGTGTGTGGCGCGTGGAACAATACCGAGCTAGTGTGCGAGACACAGGTTGTCGATGTGACCTTGTCGAACCAAGACGGAACATTGTTTACGTTTAGCGCACGTAGTGTAAATCAATTAAATTTGCCTAAACAAGACACTAACTTAGTGAACTGTGATAGTTATAAACATTTACAGAAACTTAAAAGTGATTTATTCTTCGGACAATGCAAACCGGAAATTCTAATAGGTCAAGATAATTATCATTTGATCTTACCTCTGGAAGTCGTAGTCGGAGGTCCCCATGAGCCCTGCGCCACTCGCACGCCGCTAGGCTGGTGTGTACACGGCAAGGCATCTCCTGGCGTGACGTCATCAGCGCGCGCGCATACTCTGTGCGTTACTCACCGTGACGACGTCCCCGATGTCCTCGAGGCCAAGCAGTTGCTTTTGGACTTGCACGAACAAGTTCGCCGTAACTTCGCTGTAGAATCTATGGGGATTACTACTAAACCGCGGCTGAACTGCGATGATGAACGCGCTCGTGAACTGCTGGATCAGACTGCTACTCTCGTTGACGGGAAGTGGTACGTCGGCCTCCCGTGGAAGGACGCGACGTGTACAATGCCCAACTCATACCCACACGCGTTGTCACGTCTGAAAAACGTCGAGCATAAAATGAAGAAAAACGAAAGGTTTAAAGAAAGATATAACGAGCGAGTGCAGCACTTATTTGAGAATGACTACGCCTGCGAACTACGAGACACGACACCTACTTCAAGGACCTGGTATATCCCTCACTTTGGTGTCGAAAATATAAATAAGTCAAAACTGCGCCTGGTCTTTGACGCGGCTGCTACCACGGATAACTTGTCCTTGAACCATTATTTATTAAAGGGACCTGACCTACTTATGTCGCTCTTTGGAATAATGCTGCGGTTCCGTGAGAATAGAATAGCCGTGACCGGCGACATAAAAGATATGTTCCTACGGGTGAAAATAAGACGCGAAGATCAAGATGCGCTACGTTTCCTGTATAGGAGCGAACCTGATGGACCCGTGAAAACCTTTATGATGACGTCACTTATCTTCGGCGCGAATTGCTCGCCCTTTATTGCGCAGTACGTCAAAAATAAAAATGCGCAACGCTTCGAGTCCTCATTTTCTGATGCTACGCAAGCTATTTACACTCAGCATTATATGGACGACTGGATTGATAGCTTACCGAGTGAAGAAGACGCTATTAAATTAATTCACGAAGTAAAAATGATTCACGAACAAGGAAACTTCGAAATTCGAAATTTTACCAGTAACAGCAAGTCAGTCCTTAGCGCCCTGCCAGAAGAGACGCTCGGTCAATGTGCTGTGAGGTTCAAAAGCGGTGAGCAATATCAAGGCGAGAGAACTCTGGGCTTAATCTGGCGTCCAGATGAAGACACCCTGGGCTTCGACGTGTCATTCAAAAGAATACCGAGCAATATACTGAACGGCAGCCAGAAGCCTACTAAACGCGACATGCTTCGAGTTGTGATGTCGATTTTCGATGTTTACGGGGTTTTATCACCATTCACGATCATCGGAAAAATAGTCATTCAGGACACTTGGCGATTAAATTTAACTTGGGATGAACCTATACCCGATGATATAAACCAAGAGTGGTGCAGATGGACCAGCCTTCTGAAAACATTGGAAGACGTACGACTGCCAAGGTACTACAAGGACGCCGCCGGGACGGGCCCGGCTATCGCGGCGCGCACGGAACCGGTTGATCAGCTGTTGAAGCGAGAGCGAGACGATGCGCCCGCGCTGCCGTCCGCGCCGGCCGCCGCGCTATCAATGAATAACGCCTATAAAAATCTACAACTACATACCTTTTGTGATGCGTCATCGAAGGCTATGTGCGCGGTGGCTTACTGGCGCTGGGAATGTGATGGACAGTTCAACGTCGCATTTATAGCAAGCAAATGTCGTGTAACGTCGAATAAAAATACGTCAATACCCAGATCAGAATTGCAAGCCGCTGTTTTAGCAGCTCGGCTGGCTGACACGATTACTAAAGAGCATAAGATTAAGGCCGAGCAGCGCACGTTCTGGAGCGATTCTAGTACTACGTTACACTGGATTCGAAACGCAGCGCGCACGTACAAACCGTATGTAGCTCACCGCCTGGGCGAGATTGACGAAATGACGCTTGCCAGCGAATGGAGATATGTACCTACAAAAGTAAATATCGCCGATATAGGCACTAGAACTACCTATGACCGAACTGTTTTGGAAAATGAATGGCTTATGGGACCTACCTTCCTCCGTAGCAATGAGAACGAGTGGCCAGTTGACGTGCTATGTCCTGAAACAGAAAAAAGTCAATTAGAATGTGTATCTGTGGTGAATATTCAGGATGTAAATATAAACTTACCTGTTCCGGAGCCGACTAAATTTTCTTCGTGGTTGCGCCTGCTTCGAGCGACCCATGCCGTACTCACATTTATTAACAGATGTAGAAAACTTACCGATGACGTCACAGGCGCCACAATGGAGAATGCTGAAAATTTATTAATAAAATATTCACAAGCTCAGTCGTTCCCGCAAGAAGTAACCGATTTGAAGCTGGGAAAATGTATACAGAAGAATAGTAAACTACTTACCTTGTCGCCGTTCCTCGATGAACACGGAGTCCTACGCGCGGGGGGCCGCATCGATGAGGCCGCTGCCGTGGCACCTGAAACAAAGAGACCCGCAATACTAGATGGGAAAAATTACATTACTCGCCTGATCGTCAAGTCTTACCATGTTAGCGCCACTCATGGGTACCAGGAGATGGTGGTAAATAACCTAAAACAAAAATACAGCATTACTAAAATACGGCCCACAGTAAGAAGTGTGGCATCGAAGTGTATGATCTGTCGCCTAAAAAAATGTAAGCCAGAAATTCCAAGGATGGGGGACTTACCGAGTGCTAGATTGGCTCACCACCACCGTGCGTTCACCTTCTGTGGAGTTGATCTATTTGGCCCTATGGAAGTTACGATCGGCAGGCGCAGAGAGAAACGTTACGGCGTTCTGTTCACTTGCTTAACCGTCAGGGCCATACATTTGGAGACAGTCGCATCACTGACCACAGACTCGTTTATTATGGCTCTCAGACGTATGGCTGCGCGTCGAGGGTGGCCTCAAGAGATGTTCTCCGATAACGGAACGAATCTGCGAGGAGCAGACGCAGAACTGCAAAGGACGGTTCAAGAACTGGACGAGAGGGTCCTAAAGAGCGAGGCCATGAATTACGGAACTAAATGGACGTTTCTGCCCCCCCTTTCTCCGAGCTGGGGTGGGGCGTGGGAGAGACAAATCCGTAATGTGAAGAACTCCCTGAAAACCGTCCTTAAAGAGCGAGCCCCGAGGGAAGAAACCCTAAATACACTGCTCGCTGAGGTCGAAAATATAGTGAACGGTAGACCACTCACTCACGTCTCCGTCGACCCCAACAGTAAAGAGACTTTGACTCCTAACCATTTCCTCATCGGGTCATCCTCCAACCTACCTCAACTTGGAGTCTTCGATGGTTCAGAGTTCTATCTGAGGAAACAGTGGCGTATATCCCAGGTACTAGCGGACCAATACTGGAAGCGATGGATGAAAGAAGTTCTTCCAGACCTGGTGCCACGCAAGAAATGGCATGTAGAGCAGAGACCATTGCAAGTGGGAGATCTCGTGCTCATCGTAGACCCTGACGGACCCCGCAACGTGTGGCCACGGGGCGTCATTCAAGAAGTCTTGCCTGGAAAAGATGGTCGGATCAGAATGGTGAAGGTCAAAACCAAAACTGGAGTACTTACCCGATCTGCTATACGCGTCGCTCGCCTTCCAGTTGGGGATGAGTGCTGCTAGGGCAGCACTGGGGTGGGGCATGTTAGCGACGCAACCGATTGTCCGTTAATACGTTAAATTCAGTTTGAATGAATGTGTAAGAGACGAGAGAGGCGCGGGGTACGCGTCTGAGCGACACAGCCCTGCCGAGCGCTGCCGATTGGTGCCGAACTAGCTTCCGCGACCGCCGCACGTCTCTTGCGCTCATAATTGTGTGTGTGTACCGTGTTTTTGAACTTAATATACGTTTTTGTGCAATCTGGACCTTTTCACTGCAAAAACCATCTTCTGCCCGTTACAGAGGTTCTTTTTTAAGTGTCGGTAAATACTTGGATGGGATGATGGCATTCTATTGAAAAGGAATTATTGAGCTGGGCTGGCTGGATGGTGGCCTAGTGATTCGACCTACCGCCTCTCATGCAGAGGGTCGCGGGTTCGATTCCGGCTCGCACCTCTAAGATTACTTATGTGCGAAATTCAATTTGAATCTACCACTGAGCTTTACTGTGAAGGAAAACATCGTGAGGAAACCTGCAACGCATCTGCTAAGTAATTTAAAGATGTGTGTGAAGTCCCCAATCCACACTGGGCCCGCGTGGGGACTATAGCCCAAACCCTCTCATGATGAGGGGAGGCCTGTGCCCAGGCAGTGGGACCCAAATAGGCTGTTGTAGTAGTAGTAGCCCGAAGAATTGCGAGCCTTAAGTGGCAGTGGGCGGGGCACATTGCTCGCAGGACTGATGGCCGATGGGGCCGGAAAGTTCTCGAGTGGCGCCCGCGAACCCGGAGACGAGCTGTCGGTAGGCCTCCAACAAGATGGAGCGACGACCTCGTGAAGGTCGCGGGAAACCGGTGGAAGCAAGTAGCACAGGACCGGTCTGAGTGGCGAGCCTTGGGGGAGGCCTATGTCCAGCAGTGGACGTCTTTCGGCTGAAATGATGATGATGATGAGTAGTAGTAGTAGTAGTATTGTAAGTATCTCGTACCTAACTATCCACCACAACAAACTATTTACGTTCCCCTGCTTGGCACTGGCATCTTCTTCTCTTCTCTTATCGCGAGAGGATTGGGTTACAGTTACGCGGGCCCAGTGTGAATTGGGAACTTCACAGTCAGGCACATTCTCCTAAAACGCCCTATTTACTTATTATATATATATATATATGTTTATATATCATAATTATAAGGATCTGTCCTATCTGTGTTCGGTTTATTCGTCTATTCCGGCACTTTCCTCTCCACTGCTCAAAGGTTGACTGGAAGAAATTCCTTAAAGGGATTAGTTTGCCTTTTTACATTGTTATTATTTGTTATTTTTGTGTGTGTATTAATTATGTGGTTTACAATAAAGTGTTATTTACTTACTAAAATATATGAAGTAATTATACAAGATTTTGCCCGCTTCATTCACTTCACTTCATATGAATATTGCTGTGCTCTAATATGTTATGTTGCACTGTAAATTGTATTTAAGACCTTTTAACAACAAAATTGCAAAATAAATGATTATGATTCATTCGCGTGGAAGTCGGTTAGAAAGTCCCACACGTTATCTCGGGATACAAATCTAGCCTTTTAGTCCATATTGTAATCGTGCCAAAATTCATCGAAACCGATTCGGCGGTTTAGCCATGAAAGCGTAACAGAGAGACAGCTACTTTCACATATACATATTAGTATGGCTTGTTAATTTCAAGAATTAGCTACACGTGCCCAGTAGAAGGTCGTGATTCCCACGAGGGCCGTGGGGGATTAGGGACAGCTCCCCGAAATGCTGCAGGGGCTATATTCGAAGTTTTAAATAGGGATCTCCCTGTTCCCTATTGGATCGCTCACGCGTCAAGTTGAACTTTAATTCTTAGCTGCTTAAAGTACGTAGAGCGCGATCCTATTATAAGGAAAAAGGGCGATCCCTATTTTCAGATTTTTTAACCTTACTCTTCTTTCACTATAAAAACAGCAGTTATAGACTTTTAGTAAAACAGCCTATGTACCTACGTATAGCGTCAAAAGTGCTCTCACTAATACTGGAAACAGTACCTATTGCTGGTTGGAAAAAGTTCTCAGCTTTTTATTTTCAAGAAACTCGGTACAGGTTCACCGTTCTTTCCTGAAACACGATTGTATTCAGAAAAAGAAAACAATAATGCTTACCTTTCGATAGTATATAAATCCCCAGTAGATAAATGTGAACCCAAACTAAATAATGGCATTAATCGATTACTTAAATATGATTTTTAACTGACCCTCAATAATCGTAATCGTTAACGACGTTAACGACCCTTCATTAGGTCCAATCAAGTCGCTAAATGTTACATGAGTTTTCTAATCTCCACCCAGACGCTGTTCTCCTACTAAGTTGAGTTGAACAAATAGGTATCATTAAAAGGAAAAGTTTTGTAATGTCATGTTACTTTTTCTGTGCTACTCGTTTACAATATGTAGATACCTAAAATGTTCACATATTTATCGTAGGTAGATAAAGCTATTGAATCATTATTACGTAAATTTGGCTCCAACAAGTCATTTTTTTAAGCTAGTAGCTACCAGATTTGATACCCTTGTGGCGGACGTACGAAACTCATTTGAAATTAATAGCCGGCCTTTTCGAATGCGTTCGTAACTTCGTACCTACGTCGCGCGCCGGCCCGTCAATTTAGAGCTTTGACTCGTGTATTTTATCAAACGATTTTACATATTAATAATTGAAATAATATTTTAATTTCCGTTGTAAATATTCCTCTGTTACTCCTTTCTCCTTCTGAAGTTTTTGTATATAGTGTGTGTCTTGTGCGATTGTGTAAATATATGTGTGAACTGGTTTACGCTTTTAACTTATCCACCTCCGACACCACCACATCTACACCCTATAGCCTCGTTACCATAAGAAAGAACTAGTTTATAAAAGATCGGGATCTATTACCTAAGGTATTTTTAATCATCTCTAAGACTGTGTTGGAACCACTTTAAAGTCTAAAGATTTTCAGCTACTTAATCATGATAATATAAACGGATCCCCAATCCTCACTGGGCCCGCGGTAAAACTATAGCCCAAACCCTCTCGTGATGAGAGGAGGCCTATAACCTGCAATGGGATGTAAAATAGGCTGATGTGGTAGAAATAATAACAAAGCGAGGATAAGCAAACGCAGCCTCGGCCTTGCACTGTGCGACATCGGCCGCTTATCGCGTGTCACATCCGCTTCCTGATGGTATTTTGCCGGTTACCAAGTTTCCAACGCCTTTTGTACTGACGTCTAAAAATAACACAATGTTTTACCTTTTCTACATTCCTATTGAACTACTGACTGATTTCTCTAACTTCATTTTTTTTAATTGGATTTCTTTTAATAAAAAGCAATTTACCAAATTCATTTCATCTAAAAACGTTGAATATGTAAACCGAAACAGCTACACAGCTTCCTACACAATTCAGAAACAGAATTATTAATAGGTAATTTATTCAGCGTTCCATGAAGGAAAACTCGATATTCAGAAGTCGAGGAAGTTAAGGATCAATTAACCCTAATTAATTGTCCATGTTTTAACCATATTGAATCGACATAATTAACCGGGAGTGTCTCGTTTCTGTAATAAATAGGTACCTATGTTCTGTACTATTAATAGGTTAAATTGAGAAAGTTCTGAATGTCTGATACGAAACGTATAATGTACGAAAGCGCAGCTCAGTCATAGAGCTCATAGAGCACAATTTAGAATAGTCTTGTGGATTATTTTTCCTTTTGATTGTGCGAATCTTTACATTTAAGAAAATAGAAACACATACACACACAAACACACACACACACACAGACACACACACACACACACACACACACACACACACACATAAAAATGTATTCTTCACAATGAAACGATTTTAAAATTTATTTAAGTTATAGGTAACTGAGAGTCATTATAAATGAAAAACACTTAGCTGACACAACACGTATAAAAATAACGAAATTTGAAAATAGCGTAACGTTATTCGAGCGATCAGTTAATAACGACTGTGATCAACCAAAACAACCAAAGAGCTTACACTGCATCATTATTCGTTCAACTTGCTTACCGACTTTACAGTATTTTGAATATTTTTAAATTTGAGTTACTTAGAGATCTTCTACTATCTAAAGTCCCGCGCCTTCACATTTCAAAACGCTTATTATTTTTATTTTTATTTAAAAAGCTCCACCAACATTCTCAATGCATAGTTGATGGCTGTCTCAGCTTGCACACATGTGTTTAGAATGTTGGTGTTTTTTAAATACATTGAAGCGTTTTGAAATGTGAAGGCGCGGGACTTTAGATAGTAGAAGATCTCTACGTACAGTCGCCATCAGATATACTTTTATGTGAGCGAACAAGGTTGATTGAAATATGCAATCTAAGGTCTTGAGTGGTCTTCATAATAATATCGTGTTCAGATATAATTTATGATCAACATGGGAACTGCGGGAACTGCTCCTGGATGTAGACTACTTATTAAGGCTATCTCTCTGGTATCTTTTTTATGTCTATTATCTGTTTTTTCCCCAATAATGAAAAATATAATAAAATAAAACATGTTTGCTTAGATGGAGAGTTGGCGACTGTAGGGACCTAGAAAAACATGTAGGTAAGGTACAATCGCCATCAGTTATATCGTACCGGGCGAGGTGATCAAAAATATGTGAGCATGCATTCTAACCTCTTGAAAAGAAGATCGTTTTCAGGTTATGATCACCTTATTCGCTTCCATATAATTATCTGGTAGAAAGCACGCACGGGCACGAGTAACGTTTTATGGATAAGTAGGAACCGAGCCTAGGGCGGATTGGTCCAGTTGGTAGGGACCCAGCCTTCTGTTCCGGTGGTCGCGGGTTCGAGCCCCGCTCGGGGCAAACTTTGTGTGATGAGAACGAATGTTTGTACTCGAGTCATGGATGTTTAAGTAGTATTTATATATTGTATTTCTCTATATACTTAAGTATTTATATCTTGGTCCATAATACAAGCAGCGTCGCTTAGTTTGGGGCTAGGTCAATATGTGATGATGTCCCAGGATATTATTATTACTAGAGGTTGACTGGTAGAGAATGCCTCGAGGCATTAAGTTCGCCTTTTGTACACTAAGTTTTCTTTATGTGCAATACTTAAAGTTTAAATAGACAAATAAATTATTATATTATTATCACTTCATCTCGTTGGAGGCATACCGACAGCTCGTGTCCCGCTACACCCGGTGGACCCCTTGTGGATCGCATTCGAGAACTTAATTTCTTGCCCCTTATAAATTACTTAACTGAACTAATTTTTACTAACGAGTTAACGAACTTCTGCTTTGAAAATATAGCTACTGCCCCTCGCGAAAGGTTGGATTAAGAAAGGGCCTTAAGCCTTCATTACGACATCAAACGAATTCATTATACCGCTACGACCGCTACCCATTGACCTATAATAAGTAATAACATATGGACGAACAGTGCCTAACAGAATATGTCAAAATATATGGAGCAAACTGACATTAGAAAATACGTTCCAATATGCTAATAACGCCTCTTTATAACGAAGGCCAAACGGCACACGTCTTGACGGGGCCATTTTTCTCCGGCTGATTGTGAATCCTTACTTATAATAGATCAATGCCGCTACCTTATTCCCTGCCTATAAATTCCTGCCTGCGGTGTTACTGCGTTTGGCCATTTGTTTGCGATTCCCATAGACAAGCCAATAGAATAGGTAGTTTTTCTGTACGGAAACGAACTTTATTTAGGTACTTACTTACCTACCTCATCACATTGCTGAGTGACGGTCAAAACTAACCACTTTGTTGACAAGTAGCGCACATAATGTTCTCTAGCAAAATTTGGGAGACCCTAAATTGTCTATCCTTATTTGGGATATGGGAAATTCTATAACCCATGGCTAACCCTGGCTTTGAATGAGGAAGGAATAAAAAGTAGACTATATGTACGTACTTACGTACGTACTTGTTTACGTGTTTATTCTCTTGGTGGTCGACAATGGCTATTTTTACACAATAAACTTTACTTTACTTTTTACTTTTTTACTGTCCCTATTCTTTTCCCATAAAACTTGAAGGTTGATGACGAGTAAACGGGTCCCTTTTCCCGAACACCATTTCTTGAAATGTGGTTTAAAATGATGCTTTTGTCGGATTGAGTATTTGAGTCACAAGATTTTTTATTTCGATTTTCTGAATAAAATTTTCATTTTCAGTTTTCGCGCTAAAAAGCTAGCCGTCATGTTAGCTTGGTCTGTGAAGTCACTAGGATAGTAAATAAGTACATGATAATTAAGTACATAGTAAGCAAATAAGTTTACATCACCCTTGGCCATAAAGTGGAATTTTCTGCCCGCTACGCGGAGAGAAAATCTCTCTTCTTGGTTGGCCAAGACGTCTTGCTGGGGCAAGACGTAAAACTTTTGACAAACCATGGGCGGTAATTCGTAAAGCCCCAGATCGCAGGTTTCTGTGGCCCGAACCGAAGGACATTTACGAATTCACCACCCTAGATCTGTAACGTACTATTAGGCCCGGTTCCTATATCCACGAAACGCCTCGTTTTGCCTACGGACGGTTAAAATTTGACAGATTCTCTATGGAACAAATGTCAAAAATCAACCGTCCGTAGGCAAAACGAGGCGTTTCGTGGATATGGGAACCGGGCCTTAGTCAAAACTTAAAACGGTTACTTATTGTAACATGCATGTAACGCTTTGTTTACAGTAGAAGTGACGTCACAGCAGCTAACAATATGGCGCCTACCGTTTTGGGACAGATTAAAAACAAAATTTTATAAATGTAATTATAAAATTATTTGTTCATTTGTATGATTAAAAGTTCTGGATAGCATTTTTATAAAATCTATCATAAGTCAGTAACTCCCGATTTTTCCTTGAATGGTGTATTATAATCCCTATTCTTTCCCCGAACCTCAACTATGACGTCAAGTCCGATGCGGGGTCAATCAATGGCCGCCTTGACTCATCCCTATAGACTTCCCAAACTTAACCTTGAGGGAAGCTCTATTTTTGCACTTCGTATCGTATTACTAAGGGCAAGTATCTACGCAACCTTTTGTGCAAAGGTCGTAGAGATAGGTCGTAAGTGAATAGTAATTAAGACTATATTGATTTTGCAAATTACGAAACTTTTAGAACTTTAATAAAGTTTTCCATTGAAATTTAAAATATGCATACAAAAAATACACCGTAAAAGGTGCTTAGGTACGCTTCTCTCCGAAAACAATTTAGTTATTGTGAAAAAAACCCAAGGATCTAGATTTATATATAGCATATTTAAAGTTTACTTTCATTTACTAATTATAAAAAAACATACCTATCTAACTGGAAATTGCTAAAATTGTGAGTGGTTTCGGTTCAATCACAGAATCCATCAAACTTCGTTACAAGTTACCAAATTAGTTTGTAAACTGTCAGATCGGTTGTACCTATCAATACCAAGTGTATCAAACATGTATTTATTGTAAACTTTCTATGAATACACGAGTGGAAGATAAAAAAAAATATGGGTGGGGCTGTGTCGCTTCTCACAGCCGTTGGTTTGAACGTGAAACGTGGTTTCCGCATTCCCGTCCGCCTGTCACTATATACTTTACCAGCTGGTGCCCGCGACTTCGTCTGCACAGGATTAGTACATATTTCGAGTAGCTTATATACACAATATCTTTATAAATTGTAGCCTATGTGTTATTCTGATGTCTAAGCTATATTATTGTAAAGTTTAATTAAAATCCATTCAGTAGTTTTTACGTGAAAGAGTAACAAACATCCATCCATACTTACAAACTTTCGCGTTTATAATATTAGTAGGATAGGATTCAAGGGGCTCTATTTGAAACATTATCTAGGGAAAGGGAGATTCCCAATCTCTACGCTCACGCGTCGCGACGCACTCACCAGCTAGATTTGAAGTTCAAATTGAGCGCGCCGTGACGCGTGACGGATAGGCAATCTCCCTTTCCCTATGTAACGTTTCGAACAGAGATTCGAAACGTTACATAGGGAAAGGAAGATTGCCTATCCCTCACCTATCCCCCAAGGACATGTATAGGTAACTCCTTTTGACCTACCTATTACTTATTCACAGACAGACTTTTCGCTTTATAATATTAAATAGTATGTATTTGTATCGTAATTCGAAATTTCATTGAAATGTGCGTTTGCTGGAAACCTCTCATCGGATAGGCTTTAATCCGATAGGGCAGATAACATTGCAATTACGCACATGTAGATACATAACGTGCAAGTCCATAACACAATCGATCCCGCCCATCGACATGTGATGCACCGAGCATTACTTATTATATTACACACGACACGAACGAGAAAAAGAAGGTAGGTACGAAGGTACAGGATTAAGAAAATGCGATTTTGCTCCCTCTTCATTTCTACCCCGCTAACGGAGCAAAGTATGATTCTGCTCCCTAGGGAACAAAGTACGATTTCGCCCCCTGCTGCTACTGGAAGAGTGAAAACCACGGTAGCAACTAACTTACCTACACCTTAACCTTTCGTTTCGCCCTGGATTCAATCCGTCTCACCCGCGGCAATATACCATTTTGCTCCCTAGTCATACAATCTAGTATTATTGGTTGCGTAACAAAGATAGGGAATTTCCATGTCCCTATGTAACGTTTCTAATAGAGCCCGAGCAGCTTAGGATATATATGATATCCACCAATTAGAATAGACGACCCACCATTCATTTTCATTTTCAGTAATCCAGTGACCATTTATCATCATTATCGTTATCAACAGCCTGTAACAGCAGTCCACTGCTTAACATAGGCATCACCTAATGCACTCTAATTAACTCTGTCCAAGGCAGGGCGCGTTCTTTTTTCTCTAGCCTAATTGAATGTCCTACTGCTGGGCAAAAGTCTGTCCTCTCCGTCGTTTTTTTTAATTTATGAAGATCGACAAACAGGCAGATGGCCACCTACTGATGGTAAGTGGTCACCGCCGCCTGTAGACATTTGTAACACCAGAGGCCAATGCGTTGCCGATCTCGAAAGGCGAGGTGGATAGGACGTATTGGATAAGGGAGGATAGGGGACATGGGATTAAAGAAGATGGGATAGAAGGATATGGAAGAGGGGAGGCACCCATCGAGTAGCAATAGAAGCCCATCTCTCTGGGTGCCGTGGTGGCCTAGTGGTTCGACCTACCGCCTCTCTCGCACCTCTTTGTTTACTTATGTGCGAAATTCAATTTGAATTTACCACTGAGCTTTTGACTTTGAAACCTGCACGCATCTGCGAAGTAATTCAAAGATGTGTCTGAAGTCCCCAATCCGCTTTGGGCCCGCGTGGGGACTATAGCCCAAACCCTCGTGATGAGAGGAGGCCTACTATGCCAAGCAGTGGGACGAAAATGGGCTATAGTAGTACCTAGTAGTAGTAGTCTCTGGGTGCATGCGGTTGACATGGCCAGGTCAGTCCCACTTAAGCTTTGGCAGTTTTGTGTCCCATGTCGGCTAATATCATGATTGCATTCGCAGACTCCGAACGGGATGGAGCGCGGCGCGAAGCGAACCGCCTCTGACGGCTACCGAGCGAGAGGCCATCGCGGCCGTCGTCCGCCGAGCCGAGAAGGTGGACGAAGTGGAGGCCAAACGGGTCGGCCGACTGGTCGCAAGACTTGAAGGTACACCACCACTAACATTACATTTTGATATAAGTACATAAGATTAACTGACAATCTGTCAAGGAAACAGGGGCTCTATGCGAAGTCTCACCCTATCCTATAAATAGGGATCTCGCTTTCGCTTTTCCCTATAGGATCGCTCACGAGTCAAGTTGAACTTTAAATCTAGCTGTTTAAAGTTCACGCGACGCGTTAGCGATCCTATTTTTTTTTTTTTTTTTTTTTTTTTTCGATGGTATAGGCAAACGAGCGCACAGCCCACCTGATGGTAAGTGGTCACTGCGGCCCATGGACACCGAAATCCTATGATCCCATTAAGAAACCATAAGATCTCGAATGCGTTGCCTACCCTGAGGCCTAGGATGGAATGCCTCTGTGCCAGAAATTTCACCGGCTGCCTTAACCCCCTACCGGAACACAACAGTGCGAGCACTGCTATTTGGCGGCAGGTTAGCGGGGAAAGACGGTGGTACCTCCCCGGACGGACCTAGCACCAGGCCCTACCACTACCACTATATGGAAGAGCGAGATCCCTATTTAAGGACTTCGAATATAGGCCCAGAAGCGAGACGCGTCGGTCGGGCTTAAAGGTATACTGGATTAGACTGGATGAACTGGAGCACCTATAGCACTATAATAAGCTTTTTACTAAATACATTGCGTGTGTTCCTAAATAAAAAATAATTCATGATCGGAAGATTTATTATAAAAACCGGCCAAGTGCGTGTCGGGCCACGCGCAAATTATAGGGTTCCGAAGTTGAGGATGCCCACAGTACCTTTCTAAGACTTATTAGCATCTACGAGTAGCTAGCCTGTGGTATGACGTGCCCGCCCGACGCCCCTGCCGCACGAGAAAAATCATCATTATAAGTTGGTCGACTATTACTCGTAAGTTTGTACAGCCTACTTAGCTCTGATAGTTTTCCTTTCAACTACGTTATATATGCCACAACCGTGATTTTTTTCAGCCATCCAAATACCACCATTTAGCTGGCAGTGGGGGGGAACACGTGACTCTAACAAAAAATAGCACTTTAAAGCTTAATATTTCACAAACGCATCACTTAATCAAAAAATGGTTTTAACAAACCCACAATATTTTTTTAAGACCTATTCAACGATATGCCGCACCATGGGGTACGCAAGAAAAAAAAAATACATCCCCGCTTTACGAGTAGGGGAGGTACCCTATAAAAAAATATATTTCAAATTTTTATTGTACCACTTTGTCAGCGTAACTAATATGCATATTCATGCCAAATTACAGCTCTCTAGACCTAAGCATCTCCGAGCAATAGTGCGGACAGACGGACGGACATGGCGAAACTATAAGGGTTCCTTGTGGACTTCGGAACCCTAAAAATTAAGGCTCGCCGTTGCTGCAGAGCGCGCAATTGAATAGGGATGACGACAACTGTTTTTTCCTTAGTCCATCAGGAAGATTATTGAAAAGTATTGGACACGTATTTTTTTCTTTTTTCACGTAATCAAACTTATACGGAGATATATTGAGTTGAAATGTCGCGTGACGTCACGGTTAGGTACGATTTATACCTAACGGTGACGTAGTTAGCCCCCACTCTCCAACTTTAATGCGTTTTAACTTAGTCATCCTTTGTTAATTTGATAAAATGAAAAATACGTGTCTAATGTTTTTTTATTACCTGACTGACGGACTAATTAGAATTTCGATTTCTTCACCCTGTCGTCATCCCTAAGGAGTCTTGACTGGGCTGATTTCGTCTCCCTGTGGAATAGTATGGTGCAGTGCTTTTGAAACTGTCTCGTCTGACGAGCGCGCTTTTCACGAGGAATCTATCAGTATGGTTTGGTTAATTTTGTGAAGGGGAAGTCCTTCCTGTATTTAATAATATGTCCGATTTACCATGATACCAATACCAAAATAGTAAGTTTACCAATTATATTCAGCTACTTTTGATTCCGACTACCTATATATTATACTCCCCTTTTAGTAGGTACCAGTACCTACATAATTTGATAAATACGAGTAATACCGTATAATGACGAACGTAAATAAACTACCTT
This sequence comes from Aethes cnicana, assembly GCA_963971205.1. Taxonomy (NCBI): domain Eukaryota; kingdom Metazoa; phylum Arthropoda; class Insecta; order Lepidoptera; family Tortricidae; genus Aethes; species Aethes cnicana. Next base: position 5,907,967 of record OZ020292.1, read on the forward strand.
ATACAGTATCCATTTCAAACGGCCAAACGTATACAAGAATAACTCCTGCGTCTCATTATCCGACTCACTTAACAAACCGCCGACGCACTTCGTTTGATCTAGTGCCCGGAGAGTTGTCATGTCACGAGCCTTTCATTTATTTTAATTCGCAGAATGATAAGGGCTCCCTGCACTTGTAGGCATTCTTGCCAGCGGCTATTTACGTAACATGAACTCAATTTTATAATAAAAGCCTCCGTATAATTATTATAAATGAGGAGGAAGGATAATGGGTCAACGTTCGTTGTGGAATTCCTTATAATTAAATTCCGATTCATTTAATATTGAGTTAATTATAAGGAGGTATTTTTGTAGATTTTTTGGTGCTGTGGGTATTCAAATTGAGTTGTCTATTTCACTGACGGTCGTTAAAAGTTCGTCTTTTGATTAACTTGGCCCAGCCATGAGAAGAGACTTACGGGTTACTTAACTGAAAGTGGCCATTGGTTTGACGGTTTTATTTACAAGTGTTATTTTTTTCATTCTGTTCATGAGACCAAATGGTCTCAAATGGCAATCGTCATAAACGAAAAAGTCCATTCCTCTTTATTCAAGGTCGTCATACCAATGAACAATCACAGTTGGCCCGCTATACCAAGCAAAACCTAAGCCCAATTAGGGCCACCGTATTCCTGCTCACCAGTTGGCATTACTGTCGTGTGAGGTTTGGCTGTCAATGGCAGTTTGTCATTAAATACATAATACATACAATAGTGTCAATGACACCGCGAAATTTGATGTTTCGGAGACCTCAGTGTTGACTATTGCCAATTTATCGTACCTGTCATAGCATATAAATGTGTGAAATTGGCAACACTAAACCTAATGCGACACAAGCGCTTCTAGAGGCGAATTCGTTCGCCATTACTTGGGTATTCTCTGAAAGGCCCTAATTCCCACAGGCATGCGCCGGACAGCCCAGGGCCCAGCTCCGCGCACGTGCCTAGTCTGCGGGGAGACGGCACGGCTCCTCGCGCCGCTGAGGACCTGCTCCATCTGCCGGCACTCCGCCTGCCCTAAATGCGTGATCGACACCAACTGCCACAGGTGAGCTGGGATGGAGATGAGATGAGGCCTATGTCCAGCAGTGGACGTCTGTCGGCAAAAATGATGATGATGATGGGTTAAACTTTCAGGGCGTGAAAGATCTGGTTCTGACTGATTGATGTTTTCCAAACTGGTTGAGCGAGCAAAAATCCAATAAAGTTCGCATTAGCTATATAACTGTCGCCATCTGGACAAATGTCAGTTAGCACGTTCGTAGCGGGGGCGAGTTATGTGTGGCCTACAGGGTAGTCATGCTTTTTCATTTTAGTAGATGGCAACCCTCTTATACTTAGTCACTTAAAAAGAAGAATGTTTCATAACGTTTAGCGAAGGTACTTACTGAAATTTTATACTACGTTACTTAGCCCGCGACTTCGTCCGTGTAAAATTCGATTGCAGCGTTCTCGTGAGAACTAGGTTTCTGTCTTTGCTTTGGTTTTAGCGGAAAGAGGTAACAGACATACTGAGTTCCTTCCGCATTTATAATATTAGTATGGATGAAATGATATTTATTTTCGATGATTTTGACGTCCTTATGAAGCATTTAATTATCAAACTTTCTCAAAGAGAGCTTTGTGTGCGATATTACTTATATTCGATTTCATCTAGAACAAACTCGAATAGAGAAAATCTAGTAGGTATAGGAAGTCCCGAGCCTCCACAATTCAAAACGCTTCAATGTATTTGGAAAGTGTTTAAAAAGCACCACCAATACTCTCAACGCACGTGTGCGTGCTGAGACAGCCGTCAAACAGTTTTTTTATTTTTTGAATCGTGGAAGCGCGGTACTTCCTATATAGTAGATTATCTAGGTTCTGTTTGCTCGACTCAGACTACTACTACTACTACACCCTATTTGCGTACCACTGCTGGGCACAGGCCTTCTCTCATCACGAGAGGGTTTGGGCTATAGTCCCCACGCGGGCCCAGTGCGGATTGGGGACTTCACACACATCTTTGAATTGCTTCGCAGATGCGTGCAGGTTTCCTCACGATGTTTTCCTTCAACGAAAAGCTCAGTTGTAAATTCAAATTGAATTTCGCATTTTGCACATAAGTAAACTTAGAGGTGCGAGCCGGAATCGAACCCCCTACCGTCTGCATGGGAGGCGGTAGGTCGAACCACTAGGCCACGGCTCCCGCCGTCGTAAATCCTAGGCAATAGGGATGACGACAGGGTGAAGAAATCGAAATTCTAATTAGTCCGTCAGTCAGGTAATAAAAAAAATATTGGACACGTATTTTCTGTTTTATCAAATTAACAAAGAATTACTATGTTAAAACGCATTAAAGTTGGAGAGTGGGAGCTAACTACGTCACCGTTAGGTTTAATTCGTACCTAACCGTGACATCACGCGACATTTCAACTCAATATTATCTCCGTATAAGTTTGATTACCTGAAAAAAGAAGAAATACGTGTCCAATACTTTTCAATAATCTTTCTGATAGACTAAGGAAAAAAAGTTGTCGTCATCCCTATTAGGATTTATTTAGGACGTATAATTAATTCCCCAGTTAAAATTGAATTGAAGTACTAATTAAGGGGATCGTTTACATCTTGAAATTCTAAACATTGTTGTTTTGGTGAAAACTCGTCCGCTTAAACTTGAACTCCTTTGACCGTGAACCATGGGCTCTATTCGAAGCGTTACATAGGGAAAGGGAGACTCCCTATCCCTGCGCTTACGCGTCACGGCGCTCAAATTGAACTTTGGGTAAGACAGCCCGTGAAATTACTGGCCTCTATCCATCTTGAGGTTGACAAAACCAATACCCTGTCACTCTCACTACTACTACTACTACTACTACTACACCCTATTTGCGTACCACTGCTGGGCCTTCTCTCATCACGAGAGGGTTTGGGCTGTAGTCCCCACGCGGGCCCAGTGTGGATTGGGGACTTCACACGCATCTTTGAATTACTCCGCAGATGCGTGCAGGTTTCCTTCACCGAAAAGCTCAGTGGTAAATTCAAATCAATGACACTCTAACAATCAGACGCAATCGTCACAAAAAGACGAATCTAACGACACATTACATTAGATTTTAATCCATCAGGCCGCTTAGGCTAGCAGATGTTTTGTTTGGTAATTATAATATAACCATATTATAATTATCAAACAAAACATCTGCTGAAGCAGATGAAGAAATGAAAAGTGATGCAATTATTTTGCTCGCGAGTGTTTATTCCCTACTTCATTTTGTACAATAATAAACGTTAGATATATTTATAGAAAATATTATCAACTCAATATGGAATGGGTGTCTTATAAATATATATGTATCGAGTGACGACTAACACAAACACGAATCGATCACGCGAAAATAAGGACGTGTTTCGGAGGCAGATTATACTATGTATATTGAAAGCTATCATAATATTTCCATATTGTTGACGGTTTGGGGTTTTTTATAACATAACCGAATTTTGATTGGACTTTGTTACTCTACAGTACCTACACCTATTTGTGGATTTTTTGTGGAGCTTTGATTTAAAAGTTGTTTTAATGACTGTTACATTTAGATTTTCTTTAATTTGAGTAGTAACTGCTGTGTACCTACGCTTTGGTCTATTTGTCATTTATTTACGTTTCATCTACGTGTGGCAATAATTCACTGGATTATATTGTCCAAAAGTACACGAGGTTATGCAAAATATTATTTGACACTTGAGAGCGATAGAGACCCGACATAACTTCAGCAATGGTAGACGGAAGAGGAAGTTAACACAGATTAGACAAAAGTCATGAGACGAAGCGTTTTCCTACTACGTGTTGATTGGACCGAATTACAGACCTGCCAACATCATGTGAGCATGTCTCGTATTAAACAAAAACACTTTAACACTTTCAACTTATCTTATACTACACCTCCATTTTTAAATCGAGGGTTAAAAAACCGGCCAAGTGCGTGTCGGGCCACGCGCAAAGTATAGGGTTCCGAAGTTGACGATGCCCACAGTACCTTCCTAAGACTTATTAGCATCTACTCGTAGCTAGCCTGTGGTATGACGTGCCCGCCCGACGCCCCTGCCGCTCGAGAAAAATCATTGGTATTTTAATCATTTTATAAGTTGGTCGACTATTACTCGTAGGTTTGTACAGCCTACTTAGCGGTGATAGTTTTCCTTTCAACTACGTTATATATGCCACAACCGTGATTTTTTTCAGCCATCCAAATACCACCATTTAGCTGGCAGGGGGGGGAGGACACGTGACTCTAACAAAAAATAGCACTTTAAAGCTTAATATTTCACAAACGCATCACTTAATCAAAAAATAGTTTTAACAAACCCACAATATTTTTTTAAGACCTATTCAACGATATGCCGCACAATGGGGTACGCAAGAAAAAAAAAACATCCCCACTTTACGAGTAGGGGAGGTACCCTTTAAAAAAAAATATATCAAAATTTTATTGTACCACTTTGTCAGCGTAACTAATATGTATATTCATGCTAAATTACAGCTTTCTAGATCTAAGCATCTCCGAGCAATAGTGCGGACAGACGGACGGACGGACGGACGGACGGACATGGCGAAACTATAAGGGTTCCTAGTAGACTTCGGAACCCTAAAAAGGACGAGGCCAATGTTCTTAGCCAAGGCGGCTGCCCTCATAAATACACAGCAATCAAAGTTGAAAGTTGAGACACTCAAAATTAAAGCACACACAGAACATGTAGGTACTTAACTAAGTAATAAACGTTCAGAGAACGCTTACCACTTTCAAGTCAAGAAGAAACCTTAGATACTTATTAATAATAAGAAACAAACATACCTATAACTTACTCGATCACAGCTAATGTAGGTTTTCATAATAATAATTCTTGCCTACAGAGTTTCGGTAATCTTTTTAAATTTGGTTTGTTTTATAACCTCTCCTAAAAGTCCTGAAACTTGATAGTCTCCAGTTACGCAGTTATTAGGAAGCAACTTCGCAATACCGGGTGCACTTTGTTAACTTTTTATTACAAAATGACACTTCAAATAAGCCCACCGTCTCTTTAAAGGGATTAGGTACAAATACGCAACTAAATGGGAAAACAGTGAACATCTCTTTTTAACCCCTGTCTAAAGAGAGTTTGATTTAAATTTATGCCTTCAAAGGCGTCAACGCAGTCTATTTTTGCTTAATCCCCGCGTCTTCTAAGTTATATAAACCTAAAACTGGTAGGTAACCAGCTAAAAGGTAAACGCCCCAATCTTAGACACATTTAAACCCAGCCATGGACAGGCCATCTGTGATTACAACCTGATGCATGCGTATGATGTCGAGTGTCCATCACTGCAACCTTGTCTGTGACTGGTGCATTTACCTTACTAGTAACATATGTATTCTGTTTTAAGGTCCCCCATCCGCTCCCGGGAGCAATACATCTGTAACCTCTGCGCGGAAACGCGCGAAATGTGGAAGAAGTCAGGCGCTTGGTTCTTCAAGGCCCTCCCGAAGTACATTCTTCCCGAGCGGAGGGCGACAGGCCGGTATGCTGATACGGAGCTGGCAAGGTCATTGCAGCAGGTCCGGTTAAAGGTGAGAAAGGCAACCTACCTCGGGAACCCGAGGTCGCTCCAGGAAGGCGTCGGCAACATCAAGGGTCTTCTAGGCTTGGAGCGGATTAAGGAGAGGTTGGTTGGTAGGAGTAAGGATAACAGCCTAAATCAACGCAAAATAGACGCGGAAAACCAGCCCGTGCAAAACTATAAGGTGACAATGCCTCCTCTTTTTTATCGTGGGAACTCACGGATATCACCCGTTCTGTGGAGAGCGGGATGGCTATGCTGATTCCTGCCGGCCACAACTCCACGTGGTCCTCCAAACGCTTTTATGCCCAGGGCGTCTATTCGAGGTCACGAAGTGATCCTATAGAGAACGGAATAGGAATTTCCTTATCTCTTTCTTTATTCGGGACGTCAAAGTGACGACTAAGGGATCCACTAAAATCCCTATTCCCAAAAGTCGTTCGGCGCATAAAGTAAGAAACTGCGTGCATGAGTATGTAAGTATGAGAATTGTATTTTAAGAAAGATTGGCTGTCTCTCAAAGATTGGGAGACTGTCTAACCTTATTTGGGATATGGGAAATAAAATATCCCTATAAATTAATATATCATTATATAAGAACTCTAATAACGCGCCAGGGTATGATAATGATAAAATCACGGGTAGGTACAGGTACGTTAATGAATGTTTTTCTTAATAAATTTAATTCCTTAGTGATTCCAGACAGATTCAGAGTACATAAAAATATTATACGCTTTAAGTAAGGGATATTTTCTTCTACCGAGTTAGCCGAATCTGGTGGATCAGGGTCATAATCGTAAACAAGACTCTCTACATAGACCAGCAGGTAGCTTCTATGCAAAATTTATTATTACGTAGGTTAGTAGTGCATAATATTCACCGTTTACGACGAGTGATTGCAGTACAATGTGTTACTGTAAATAGAACAAAACTTCAAAGTCCATTCTCAAGATAATTCAACATTTGCCGTATAAAAGGTATTTTCATAATAAATAATGAAACAGCTAAATTAAAACCAATATAATACTACTTCGTACAGCGGTGCAATAAAGTGAAGTAAAGTGCCTATATTGAGCAAGTTCGTTCATAAGCACTCTCTACGGTAATCAGAACTCTTATAACTCAGGCAATAATGCTTCTTGTGTTATATACTTACCTATAATAATATAGTATGTTTTCTATGTTTGATAAATATTAAATACACGGTAGGCTTAAGTGCATTTTCTTGCTTTTACAAGTAGGTATGTATCCCTTCTTAGAACTCATTTTCAGTAAAAGTATTAGATTTGGTACGGTACGAGTAGAATGATAGATAGGTAGCGAAAAATTATCATTTTTAGTCCTTGAAATATTTTGCTTATGTAATTTCACATTTGACGACGAAAAAATATTTCTTCTTTCCCACAGATGACTGCTTTTACTGGAATGTTTATTGCCCTATGTCAGTAATACTTAGGTAGGTACTTAAAAAGTACTCAAGACTCAAGGGCGCATTGTATTGCAGCCAACTTAACTGCAATGCATTTTATTTTTATTGCAGAACATAAAAGCACTGTCTTCTTAAGTTTTTACGATTGAATATACTTAAAAGGTTCTTTAAGAATATGAAAAATAGATAGGTAAAAAAGGGGTGGTTGAACTTACGAGGGTGGTTTGATAAGTCAGTGACTTTTTGCAGAAAAAAAAATTTTTTTCACCTTTTTTTATTTTATTTCTCTACATAATCTCCTTTCAACTCCATACACTTCATCCAACGATGTTCCAGCTTTTTCAACCCCTCCAAAAAATATTTTTTGTCAAACCCTGAAAAATATGCTTCAGTTTCAGCTATGACTTCCTCATTTGATGAAAATCTTTTCCCACCGAGCCATTTCTTCATGTTTGGGAATTTAAAAAAATCACATTGGGCCAAATCCGGAGAATAAGGTGGCTGGGGCAGTATTTCGTAACGCAATTCTACTAATTTGGCTGTTGCGACTGCCGACGAGTGTGCAGGGGCATTGTCGTGGTGAAAAAGGATTTTCTTCTTTGCCAGACGTGGCCGTTTTTTCACAACTTCTGCGTTGAATTTTTCCGACAATGTAGCATAATAAGGGCCATTTATTGTTTTACCTTTCTCCAAATAATCTATATATATAACCCCTTGGCTGTCCCAAAAAACAGTGGCCATTACCTTTCCTGCCGAATTAACGATTTTCGCTTTCTTTGGGGCCCGTTCGTTAGCAGAAGTCCACTGTTTTGACTGATTTTTCGTCTCTGGCGTATAATGGTGGATCCACGTTTCATCTACCGTCACAAAACGACGTAAAAATTCATTGGGATTACGCTTGAATTTGGCTAAGCATTGCTCGGAAGTTGTTTCACGAAGTCGTTTTTGATCGGCTGTCAGCAAACGCGGCACCCATCTTGCGGAAAGCTTTTTCATATTCAAAATATTATGCAAGATATGAAAAACTCGTTCAGATGAAATGTGTACAGTCTCAGCTATCTCACGAATCTTAACTCGACGGTCATCCAAAACAATATCGTGAACTTTATTCACGACATCATCAGTGGTGACTTCAATTGGCCTACCAGAGCGTTCTGCGTCATTGGTAGTGGCACGCCCAGAACGAAATTCTGTAAACCACTTATGTACCATTCCATGAGAAGGAGCAGATTCCCCATAATATTTTTTTAAACAGTTTTCAGTCTCTTTATAGTTTTTCCACGTAAAAAGTAATGTTTAATTAACACACGAAATTCGCTTTTCTCCATTTTCCAACAATTTTCCGACCGTATTCGACATATGCCTCAATAACTTTTTTATTTTCCCACCTTTAAAAAAAAAAACTGCCAGCTACCAAGGAGATCAGAATTGTAATTAAAAAGTTTATATGTTAAAATGGTTTTTGTTTTACTTAAAGTCACTGACTTATCAAACCGCCCTCGTAAAATAACGATAATGATTAGGTATGTTAACTGAAGCCGTGGTGGCCTAGTGGTTCGACCTACCGCCTCTCATGCAGAGGGTCGGGGGTTCGATCTCGGCTCGCACCTTTGTTTACTTATGTGCGAAAGTCAATTTGAATTTACCACTGAGCTTTTCTGTGAAGGAAAACATCGTGAGGAACCTGCACGCATCTGCGAAGTAATTCAAAGATGTGTGTGAAGTCCCCAATCAGCACTGGGCTCGCGTGGGGACTATAGCCCAAACCCTCTCGTGATGAGAGGAGGCCTGTGCCCAGCAGTGGGATGCAAATAGGCTGTAGTAGTAATAGTATGTTAACTGAAAGAAAATAATTATGGTTGTAAAGTAACTGGACGAATGAACTTTCATCATTTCAGCCGATAGACGTCCTCTGCTGGACATAGGCCTCCCCCAAGGCGCGCCACTCAGACCGGTGCCACTCGCATCCACCGCGTTCCCTCGACCTTTACAAGATCGTCACTTCATCTTGTTGGAGGCCAACCGACAGCTCGTCTACCGGTTCGCGGACGCCACTCCAGGACTTTCTGGTTCCACCGGCCATCAGTCCTGCGAGCAATGTGCCCCGCCCACTGCCACTTAAGGTTCACAATTCTTCGGGCTATATCGGTGACCCCAGTTCTACTGCGGATATCCTCATTTCTGATTCTATCACGCAGAGAAACCCCGAGCATAACCCTCTCCATTGCCCTCTGGGTGACCTTGAGCCTTCTTATGAGGCCCATCGTAAGCGCCCACGTCTCGGAACCATAAGTCATCACTGGCAACACACACTGGTCGAAGACTTTCGACTTAAGATACTGCGGTAATTTGGTATGGACGAAAAGACACTGCGAAGCTTCCCGAACGCTGCCCAGCCGAGCCAGCCGAATGAACTTTGCTCGGGTGAAAATAAATAGTGAGTTTTCTCAGATATGAGATCCTATTGAATGTGTGATGTTTCCTATTTAATAAAACATGTTTATTTTCCTAAGGGAAGGAATAACGCTAGTCAAGGTTAAGTTGGATTAATAAGGATAAGGCCAATTACACTAAATTCTCGATGGAATATTTTTTCCATTTGGCTTATTATTTCGAGAAAAACAATTACCTAAATAATATTAATCATTATATTAATCTATAGAAGAAAAGCTCTGAGAGATTAGAAAGATTCGTTAAAACCTTTTACCAATTCAGATTCACCTAATCATGTCTTTTTTTTTGCCAAGACAGATTATAAAAACTTGCAGAATAAAACTTGAGCATTTTTTATGATCTTTATAGTCACCCTATTACACTAACACATGTCGAATGCCTATTTGTCCACACGCTGAAACTTGATCGCTGATTGGTCGTTGTGCTGTTCTAAAGTAGAGTGGCCATGATTATTCAACAATGGCTTCTTCCAGGACGCAGGCAACAGCAGTAACGAGGGCAAAACCGACTCGGAACCGGGTTCTCCTCTCAGCGTACACGCACCAACATTTTCAAGACAGCCTAGCAACAGTGAGAGCCGAAAATCCAATGACACTTCCCATGTAAGTATTATGTTATTACTGTACCTACCATAGCATATAAACAAATTAATTATATTATTTCTCACATAAACATTATTTTGTTTTCCACCGAGAGTTATTAAATTTATCTAGATAACTTAATTGGAAAACGGAATACCTACTAATTGGCTGCTTGACTTATAAATCCAAAAATAGATTAGCTTAATCCTAAAATGCGAATATTTAGGATTTAACTTATTAACAAGTAGACATGATAACTTACAAACTAATAAACATACCATTTACTCTTTATAATGTTACTCAAGTATTATCTTATCTTATCAAACGCATAGTTCCCGCGGGAACACAGAAACCGAATTCCACGCGGACGAAGTCGGGGACAGAAGCTAGTACTTAGTATAATATATCATCATCATCATTTCAGCCGAAAGACGTCCACTGCTGGACATAGGCCTTCCCCCAAGGCTCGCCACTCAGACCGGTCCTGTGCTACTTGCTTCCACCGGTTTAATTGATTTTCTTTCAATATATACTTACATAAAATACATTTGTTTCGTTTTTATCTCATTATTTTCGATCTGAGGCACTTAATAAATCCTGTATGTATTTCTTGCTACGATTTCGAAGAAAACGCCGCACATTACCCGTCTTCAAACAAGCGTAGGCGAAATTACAGCTCTGTTAAAACAATCGTGTTGTTTCATAAAGGCAAAGCCCTTGGGCTAGCGAGTACCTACCTAAAAAAAAAAGATGTGTAGGTTCAATCAATCGTCTTGGGAGACGAACTGACATACATACCTACCTGTCATAAACAAAAGACGACAAAAGAAAAAGTTCATCTTAAGAAATGGGAATTAGATACAATAACACAATCAATCGCATTATTAAGGCTATATTACATATTTTATAGCATAACTAGCTGTCCCCGCGGACTCAGTATCGCTTTAGAATATTTTTTTGGGTATGAAAAATAGCTTACGTCTTATTCTCGCAGATCTACTGAACATACACTCAAAATTTCATAAGATTTGGTCGAGCCGTTTGGAGGAGTTTGGTTATAAACACGAGAATTTTATATATTAGATTTTCATTTTTGTTTGACATAGAAAAAAGTCTCTATTTTATACCTACCATACCACACTAACACAATTATTACTTGTTTGCTTTTCATTCATATTAAAATTCCTCATAGATACCACCAACAGAATACCCACCTAGGTACCTACCTATAAATAGATTTCCATGATATCGCTATCTGCCTGCATGCAAAAACAAAGAGGGAACTAGATTCCCTGCCAATAGTCGGAAAAATGCATTTCAAAGTGGATCGCACGTGGAATGGATATGCCAATGGAGGCCTTTGTCTCGTTAGATGAAAAGCGGGTTTATTTCCGTATTTAGGTCAAGGAAGACCGATTTGTAAGAGCGCTATTAGTAACGTGTAATCTGTGGTTTAATGTTGGTCTTACGCTTGGCCAATATATGCCAAACAAACAAATATATTTTCTATTTTATCATTTATGGATACTTACTGACTTATCAACTTTGGTGCTAAGACTGGATCAACTGGATGATCGTCGACATAAAGCGTAGTGATCGCTAAAATGAACTAAATTGAAATATTCTTCGGTACCTACATTTACTTATATAGGTATTAACTAGAAGTGCCTAGTAGATTTCCACTATACCTAACACCGTAGTGGTGTTAGGTATAGTAGAAATGCCATATTTTATCCCGTTTTATATTTTTATCGGGATAAAAAATTGCTCAATGCAGCATTTCATCGCAATCCGTTTAAAAGCGAAACATCCATCATGCGAAAAAGCTAAATTCAATAACATACCTACTAGCTACTAACTACTTTCTGAAATATCTTGTCATCCCTGTCTCACTAAAGTCAATGAGCGAGATAAAAAAGAAAAGGTTCGAGTCCCGCTCGGGGAAAAAATTGTGTGATGAGTACGAATGTTTGTACTCGAGTCATGGATGTTTAGTATTTATACATATATGTAAGTATTTGTCTATATTTACGTATAAATAGGTATTTATATCGTTGTCTAGCACCCATAATACAAGCGTCGATTACTTTAGGGCTAGGTCAATCTCAATATGTGTGACAAGAAAGAAAAAGAAAAAAAACTACCTACTTACTTATCAAATTGACCGCCCTGATGTCACTTACAACCATTAACTTTATACATCTAAGGGAATAAGGGAATGTATCTAAAGTACATTTTAGTTTTTTTTATCTACATTTTCTTACGCCACTCTACCCCGAGGCACAGAATATTTAAGGTGAGTAGTGAGGCAAAAATGCAAATTCGAGGTGTTTTTGTAACCATTTTTCTATAATTATAACAAGTTGTCATCTGCAAAGTTTACGAATATGGAACACAAATATAGTCAATTAGTGTTTCTGGTATTTTATATCGTCTTATATGTAATGATTTGTACTATGGATGTCATTTAAGAAATCCTTAATCCTCCTATATGTAACCATTTATTTCCGCTTAGGAAAAAATCTACGTTGCCAAATTTTTTGCAAGTACTTTTCAGAATTTTATCTAGGGCTTTACCTTCTAACTTATATGATAAATAGCTTTTAGACGAAAAACCTATGTGTTCCTTAGTGTATAATCACAAGTATCACAACACACATTTGCTGCGCTTGTTATGGTAGGCGTTTTGTTGAATTATGCGGCGTTTTTTATATTTTAAAATATTTTTATTTATTGATTAAAAAATATCTAAACTATCATGTTTACTAAAGAAAGAAGGATAAAAGTTCGTTTCATAAATTTGACTTTTATATTGGATTTGAAGTAGTGTTATTTTTCTATAACTTAGTACTACATACAGAGTGGCCACGGAATCACCGGCCAGAATCTAGCCGGCGCGCAACTCGCGCCCAACTCGCCCTTACCGTCATTTGTTTCATCCGGAAATGGAGAGTGGACCATTGGCCGCGTAGTGGTACATACACACATACAAGTGTACAGACGGCCTCGCGCGCAAATATTGACACTTCATTTGAATTGTGTTCGAAATCGTGCTTTTATAGGCCGTGTCCGCCGTGTGCCTGAGGTCTTAGGATGTTGAGATAGATAATTCATTGAGTACAAAAGAGCTGAAGGAAGAAAGAGAAGGAATAAAGTCAAACGATTTTATTAAATGTCGTTGATTGAACGCAACTGCTTAAGTACAGAATTGGAAAATCTAATAAAGTTCAATATACGAGCTACGTTACCTTCATCAAATAAGAATAATATAAAAGAGTCGCGAGATGAAAAGGAAAAATGGCAGTGCATTAGATATACCGTTATTTGCATGCAAAGTGAGCGTTAGGAATATTTTTAAATGATACGATTATGTACAGTATAGTTTAACTGGAGTCATTTTGATAATGTAACTAATATATAAATAAGTAATAATGTGATACAAAGTAGCGGTTAACAGTATGTTTCTAAATCCATAGTTAAAACCGCTGGACCGATTTAGATAAAATTATACGTATGGTATGTATACGTTGGCGTCCCGGAAGTACTATTACTTATTCTGTGTCCCGGGAACGGGGACAGAGAGATAGACAAGCAGAGTTACTTTCGCGTTTTTAATATTAGTATGTATAGCAAACACTGTTCCGTTTTAGCGTGGGCGGTAATAAAGAGATAAATCAAAACATTTGAATCGTCACAAGTCACACAATTTTATAAGAATATCGTAGTTACTTACATAAATAACAAATTAATAACTCGATTTTTGAAAAATAATATACCCGACTGCAAACAAACTTTTGATGTCACATTAAAAAAAATTGTAATCCGTTAATTAAAGCCTTTATTTTGATACCCCACTCGATAGGCTATGACAAAAAATACATTTTTGAAAACGTTTGCCTCCAAAAGCCATTTTGTTTCTTTTGCAATTTTGATATAGGTACCTACCCAGTGTCACTCTCACAATTAAGACGAATCTAACGATACCTCGTATGTACTCGTTATGTTTACTACTGTTTCGTACTGTTTACTAACCATCGTTAAGTATGTTTACTTACCAATTAATATGGAGCTCAATGTTCTGAAATAAACTTTCTTATTCTTATTCTTAAATTCTATCAAGCCATTTAGGCTACAGAGCGTGCCAAAGAAATATACATACATACACTCGAAAAACATAACCCTCCTTCTAGCGCAGTCGGGTAAAAACGTTAAAACAGTTCTACTTTCCAGTCTAGGAGCAAGTAATTGGTTTCTAGTTAAACTGTATGTAAGTATATATCTACTTAAAGACAGCCCTATTCTAAATGCGCATCAACATTAACTTATTCCAAGGACGGATCCAAATTGCTCTGATACAGGCTAAATATAGCCCTTATAAGGCTCAAGGCTTCACACGGATACATTACGGCGCAATGAGGAAATGTGCCACTATTTTTATCAAACACTCAAGGTTTTGAGGTAATTTTGTTACTAATTTAGGTTCAAGTTGAGTACTTAATGTAAAATGTGACTTTTAATCCATATTATTATTATTAATCCATATTCATATTCTAAATGCGAAAGTAACTCTGTCTGTCTGTCTGTTACCTCTTCACGCTTGAACCGCTGGACCGATTGGGCTGAAATTTGGCATGGAGATAGTTGAGGTCCCGAGAAAGGACAAAGGCTACTTTATATCCCGGAAAAACGCGTTGTTCATGCGGGAACGCGATAACCGAATTCCACGCGGGCGAAGTCGCGGGCAGAAGCTAGTGGAGGTATAAATGCAAACGAAAGCACAGGCCACCTGATGGTAAGCGAACAAATTTCAGCTATAATGTGTTAGGTTAGTCAGTGCATGGGAGTCTAACATACACCATCAACATATCTACACAGGTAAGGAGGGGGGGGGGGGAACTTCGATTTTCCGCCCCGGGCCCCCGACAGGCTTAGACCGTTACTGTTGCTGCTGTTTTTCAATACAGACTCGATGCTTCAAACAGATTTGTTAATATTAAAACCAATGCCAATGTAACCTTCAGTACAAAACAAGGCTTATCAAGTTTTTTCAAGAGTGCTACGACCCGTAGCAAGCTACGTGGATCTACGGCGTAGCACCTCAATTCAGCTCACAACACAACAGTTGACGCGTCGAGATCGGAATGATAATGGATAGTTTTGACCTTTAAAATTATGGTAGATCCACCTTCGTTATCTGATAATAAAGGAATTAATTCCTTTGTAAAAGTGCCCCTATGTGGCCAATTTGCTGAATAAGTGATTGAATTGAATTGAATTTGACTTTAAATGAAACTCTTAACTTAAATAAAAAACACTGATTTGGAAAAGAACAAAATCAGCTTTTTGACGTCCCTGACATTTTCACTAAAATATATTTTCCATTACTCGATTAAGGGTCAGTTGATTCAAGCACGTTAACGGACTCCTGGTCGTTAAATATGCCCGCCGAGTTGTCATTATATACAGGGGCTCCAATCTTGGGTAAACGTCATTTTGTCCCATAGTACAATATTTAACGTTAACGTTAACTTTAACGGATGCTTTGAATCAACCTACCCTAAATGCGGTTTTTCAGTGTCAGATAAAACTTATTCGTCGGATAGTCCATACAAAATTCGAATTTATTCCGTAACAATAACGTATGGAATATGTATAATTAAATTAAGTACTGGACTGTTCAATAGCTTTAAGGTACCTAATATTGCATGCTGGAAACTGGCTGATAATAAATATATGATTGATTGATTGATTGATTGATTGAACAAATTCATATTTTGTATGGAGTTTACCATATTATATGGAATGTATTTCGAACATTTTTCGAAACCTCATACGCAAATCTTTACTAATATTCGGTAACCGAGCAGAAAATCTTTATTAAGCTCAAAGAAATAACGTCCCCCATACATTATGTGCTCAACGAGACAAAAGATACGTCCAGCCTTCAACCTTGTGGTCGTTGTAATAGAGTTCGTTTTTCAAGTGGTTTCGCTTGTTAACGCGTCATTTGAGCCTGAAGACGATACCTGTCGCGAATATTGAGGCCTGTTACTATAAGCATTTATATTATAAACTAAGGGAAATGTCAGCCGGTTTGTTTACCATTATCTAGTCTCCTCCATGTTGAGGAAAACACAATATTATTTATTTCCAATCACGATCCTAGATAGATTGGGGCCCCTGAATTTTAAGGTAATTAATTTTCATCTCTATGAAATAATTTAAATTCATTAGTAAACAACAACAAGATACTCCTATTTTGGCCGACGTTATTTATCAAGATATTGAAGTACCTAAGCTTCTTAGAAGTGAGATTTTCCAGAAGATTCCGAGATTATAGGTAAGTAAATACGTTTTATTTCATTAATACTCGTAGGTATATACTCTCTTTTCTGACCTGTGATTGGTGGGCAGGTACTCAATATAAGATACCTTTCTATGCCATCCAATATGAAAAAAAAAACGAATATAAACTAGTATCAAATTTGGACGGTTACCTACGAAAAAATATATTCAATATCGAGCGGAGAATGAAGATGTGAATGAGATGTATAAGTAATTATTATCAAGAGAATGATTCCTACAAAATTCATATCGAACAATTCGTTATTTGGCTATTTGGCGGCAGGTTAACGGGGAAAGACAGTGGTACCACCCTGGACGGACCTAGCACAAGGCCTTATCACTACCAAAACTACACTATTGATGTTGAAAACTCACAACTTTTCTTTGATGCCCAAATGTTTTTTCTTACCCTGTCTTCTTATTTAGGACATATTACAATAACTAAGCTGAAATAATACGACATCGCTTGCCAGTGCCATGGCGGCCATTACCATAAAACAATAACTCTGTCTCGGCGCTACGCGTCACGCCAAAGATGACGCAGGGAAGAAGCGATCATAATATACTTAATAAGTATCTAGACAAAAATATCACAAGAGGAAAAAACACTTATTTCGCACTTATCCTTCTGCTTCCTTCCACAGCCAGTTGAATGTCTAACCACACCATCTGTCGGTTCATCATTAATCTTTACATAGGTGAATTTTATTTTGGTGAAATGGACTTGATTTTTTTATCATACAGGTTCTCTATTTGATATGTTAGATAGGGATATTAAGAGTATATTTTCTGCCTAGTCAGTATAGCATACCTAATGAGAATACTAGCTTTTCCCCGCAACTTCGTATGCACAGAAATATTAAAATGAAAAATCCCGTTTTTTTAGTTTCCGTGGGAATTTCGGGATATCTTCTTTTAGTCCTCCCCTACGTTCCCTAAGGAATCTTCATGCCAAATAAAACAGTTTTAGAATTAATAAAAACTATTTTATCATATTCTGATTTCTTATTACGAGTACGTACGACTAAGCTGTAGTATTTATTGGTATACTAGCTTCTGCCCGCGACTTCGCCCGCGTGGAATTCGGTTATCGCGTTCTCGCGGGAACTATGCGTTTTTTCGGGATAAAAAGTAGCCGATGTCCTTTCCCGAGACCCCAACTATCTCCATGCCAAATATCATCGCAATCGGTCCAGCGGTTGACGCGTGAAGAGGTAATAGATAGACAGACAGACAGAGTTACTTTCGCATTTATAATATTAAGTATGGATTTTTTTCGACACGACTCTGGCTTGGGCAAATAATTGAAGCGTTATTAGTACAATATGACCATTCTTATCACACATATACCTATCATCTATGCGCCGGCTTGCGTCATCTATTTGAGTACTAACTACTAATAAAAAGTCTGTAGAAAAGTCGCGTCTGTAAATTGAAAATTACAACGTTCAAGTCGAACGATAAATGACACTAAACCCAAAAAAAATCATTTCTTGAAATTGTATCTCTATGTATCTGTGTCCGGCTTAATTCGAAGACTCTGATCGGATTGCCACAAAATTTGGTATGGTGATACATTATAACACGGCTCAACATATAGGCTACTTTTTATCCTGGAAAAACTCACATTTCCCGCGGGGACGCTCTCATCGAATTCCACGTTAACGAAAGCGCGGGCAAAAGCTAGTGTAGAAATACGAGGAAATGGGGTGAAAACGACGGGGGTGCATGGCAACCCGGGGAGGCATATTTTTACCGTCTCACCCTTAATTGAGGTCAACCCTTACAATTGGTCTTAACTGACAGAAATTATTGTAAGTAAGTTACCTACCCGACTCTGTTCGATCATTGATATGAGCTTCGAACAAAAGCCTCAAAAATTTGCTAGGCTAAAGGAAATTAATAGTAGGTATCCCTTCTAATAAAATTCTTCTTTGTCCCGTGATGATTTTCAGTGCTCAGAGTCACCTAAAACAGCCAATTTAGTATGAGAAGTATAGAATCTGGCACTGAAGCCCTTTCAAATTCATTTGAAGCCAAAGTTATCGTCAGTGACTTATTAAACACAATTAGAAATTCTACGCGGATTTATTAATTACTAGCTTATGCTCGCTACTTGCCCGTGTGGAATTCGGTTATTGCGTTCCCGCGGGAACTGCGCATTTTTCCGGGATAAAAACTAGCCTATGTCCTTTCCCGGGGCTCTAACTATCTCCATACTGAATTTTCATCCAAAAGGACTGCTACATTTTGGTAGGACTCGGCAGACTCTCATTCTATATGATATGATTATAAAGAAAAGCCGCCAAAATATGCTATTTTTCCTGTACTAAGTACTTACCTAGTTTACTACTACTACTACAGCTGGCAAGGCCTTCTCTCAGTCACAACGAGAGGGTATCTACTAACTAAGTAGGTACTACTTACTGTACGTACTACTGTAAATGATAAATCCATAACTACGATTCAACTTTACAATAAAAGTTTTCATACTTTAACAAAAATGGAGTTGCAAATAAGTCTTGAAAGTGAGATCACATAATCAGCAAAAAACTGGAGTTGAAACCCGAGCAGAATAAAATTACTCTAATTAACTTAAGGATAAGAATATAAGAAACATTGATACTTTTGGAGGAAAGGAAATACGTATCGGATCACAATATCAACATAATATAAATCTTATTGGATAACAAACGGGATTTCTATTTTCATGGACTAATAAAACATAATTGTTTGTCATTTTCCTTTGATGTGTTTGCGACACAGCCGTAGCCTATGGGCTGTGTAATGAAATTCGTCATTAACTTTTCCGTTTTCGGCGCGAAATGTACTTTTGCAAACCTAAAATGACATATAACGAAGCTTGTTGCTTCATAATTAGCATATGAGTAGTTATAAATACCATAGAGTGCCGTACGTCAAGAAGAAGAAGCCTTGGTGGCTTAGTGGTTCGACCTCCGCCTCGCATGCCGAGTGTCGGGGGCTCGAATCCGGCTCGCACCTCTGAGTTTATGTGCGAAATTGAATTTGAATTTACCACTGAGCTTTTCGGTGAAAGAAAACATCGTTAGGAAACCTGCACGTAACTGGTAAAAGTAAAAGTAATGACTTCGAAGTAATTAAGGGATGTGTGTGAAGTCCCCAATCCGCATTGAGCCCAAACCCTCTCATGATGAGAGGAGGCCTGTGCCCAGCAGTGGGACGTACCTAAATAGGCTGTTGTGGTGGTGGTCTATCGTACGTTACCTATTATCCGTGACCATGATCCTAGTAAAAGGTGCGGATTAGTGGGAATTCGTATATGCACTGCGGACCATATCCATTTGGGGCCATCCAAGAAAGGGAAATTCCCTATCCCTGCGCTCACGCAGTTCAATTTGAGCGCCGTGACGCGTGAGCGAAGGGTAGGGAATTTCTCTTTCTCTATGTAACGGTTCGAATAGAACCCCTGTTCGCACTGCAAACTACAGGAAAAAAATCCCCGTATTTCGGACAGCTGAATGTTTATCAATTGCGAGATGGACCTCAATTACGTTTGACAATTAACAATTAGATTTAAGCCAATTCTACTTTGCAATCGGCAAGTTAGATTAGAATTGCGATGATATTCTCTGATATTTCGGCCTTCCATTGGACATTTCATCAAACCAATTACGAACTGTCAAACGACCCATTTGACAGCGTTTGAAAGACCCAAATATCAGAAAATAGCATTCAGTCTATGGAGTGTGGAATGTGTCTTGGTAAGGAGCGCAATCTTATATGGCGAAACAGTTGACAACGTGTCCAGCGGATTTGATATGCAACAAAACAAAACACACTCTCCTCACAACGGTTTTCGCCCCAGCAGCGCCATCTGAAGGCGCTACTGCAGACTATCCGCCTAGGTGGCTTGACTGGAGTGACGACCGCAGCGCCCCCAATCTACCCGATATGGTGTCCATTTTCGGAGCTATAAAGATTGTGCTCCTTTACTTCACCCTCCATAACACCCTATCCACATAACCCTCCATAATTCAATCGTTCAATTAATCTTTATACGAGATTGAACCACACTGCTTTCCAAATAAGGTTAAATTTCATATAGAAAAAATGACAATTGGGTTGAAATCAATTGGCAAAGTCAATCGCCACAAAAAGTGCAATTAATTCACCGGATTCAAGTGCAATTAGTTTCGATTGGGGAAACTAATTGGCACACGTAATTGAGCTGTCTCATTTTCTAGGACCACCACGATTGGAGCGAAACAGACATACTGACCCACGGTGTGAGCGGACAAAGCCTTCACCGAGCCGACAGCGTCAACCAGCGACCTCTAACGGCCTTGAAACGAACTGGCAGCAAAGGTTCGTGGTTTAGACCTAGTTGCTTTCGATCAAAGGTGACACAGCTAGAATAAACTTGGGCTCTATTCGAAACGTTACATAGGGAAACGGAACTTCCATATCCCTACCGTCAAATAGTCACAGCGCTCAAATTGAATCTAGCTACGCTTTGACGGTAGGGATTTGGAAGCTCCCTTTCCCTATGTACAGAAAAAGTATCTACCGGCTGTCTTGGGAATAGTAAACCAAGGCATATTCGAAGTCTCTAATAGGGATCTCGCTGTTCTCTAAGGATCGCTCAAACGTCAAGTTGAACTTTAAATCTAGCTGTTTAAAGTTCCCGCGAAGCGTGAGCGATCCTATAGGGAACAGCGACATCCCTATTTAAGACTTCGAAGCCCAAGTGTCATTTTACAACGAGCCAGATTTTCTTTGTTGATTATACAGGTTTAGAAGGCGCGTGGATTAAGCGATAACAGACTCTGCGTCAACGGCTCAAGCGCTTCGCCGCGCGCCTTCTAAGTTGTCATCATCATCATCATCATCATTTCAGCCGATAGACGTCCACTGCTGGACATAGGCCTCCCCCAAGGCGTGCCACTCGCATCCACCGCGTTCCCGCGACCTTTACAAGGTCGTCACTCCATCTTGTTGGAGGCCTACCGACAGCTCGTTTAACGGTCTAAGCTGTGTCATGCTTTAACTAGCATTATTTCCTTACAGGCAGCGCCTACAGCCTCAGGAGCGTTAGAAAAGAGATGCCCAAGCCAGAAAGGCCGTCGACGATACCAGACGCCGGCTTCGGAACACTAGAAATCAAGCTGGCATACGAAAACGCAACCTCGTCTCTAGCGGTCACGGTGCTAAGGGCCCGAGGACTTCTTGGCATGGACATGACTGGACTCTCGGATCCGTTTTGCAGATTGGAAGTTTTACCCATAGGTAGGTTCAGGCTTTTAAAAAAAGTCGTGGTGGCCTAGTGGTTTGACCTACCGCCTCTCATGCAGAGGGTCGGGGGTTCGATTCCCGCTCGCACCTCTAAGTTTACTTAACGCTTTCACTGCCACGTCTGTTTTAGGAACTATAGCCAGGTGCCACATCTGTCATTAAGGGAAGATTGCAACGCACATTTGCGTTCAAGGCACTGCGGGAAAGTCAGCAAAACGCATGTGTGGCAGTGAATGCGTTAATGTACGAAATTGAATTTACCACTGAGCTTTTCGGTGAAGGAAAACATCGTGAGGAAACCTAGCTGCACGCATCTGCGAAGTAATTCAAAGATGTGTGTGAAGTCCCCAATCCGCGCTGGGCCCGCGTGGGGACTATAGCCCAAACCCTCTCGTGATGAGAGGAGGCCTGTGCTCAGCAATGGGACGCAAATAGGCTGTAGTAGTAGTACTGCCCAATTTTCACAAATGAACAGAAACATAAAACTGAAAACTGAATCAATAGTTACCTACTTTAGCCTACCCACCTTTACCTAATCCATCCAGGTGATCCAAAAGTAATGATAATCAGTATGAAAGACACATAGAATGTGTAATAAAATAATTTATTTTTCTACGTAATCTCCTTCCAAGTCTACACACTTAGCCCATCGTTTCTCCAGACCACGAATTCCTTTAAAAAAAAATGTTTTTCTTGACCCTCCAAAAATGCCTCCACAGCGGCCATTACCTCGCCATCAATTAAAAATTTGTTGCCTCTAAGATCTTCCTTCAGCCGTCGAAAGAGATAAAAGTCGCTGGGGGCTAGGTCTGGCGAATATGGGGGGTGTTCCAGCAATTCGAACCCTGAATCACGGTTGGCAGCCATCGCAACGCCGGCCTTGTGGGGCGGTGCGTTGTCCTGGTGAAACAGGATGCCAGCTCGAAGTTTACCCCGCCGCTTTTCTTTGATTGCCTCTCTCAATCTGCGTATTTGGTCAGCGTAGTAGGAGCCCGTAATAGTGGTTCCCTTTTCCAGGTATTCGATCATTATGACTCCCTCAGCATCCAAAACACTGAAGTCATGACCTTACCAGCGGAGCTTGCTACCTTGAATTTCTTCGGTGTAGGGGAAGACGCTCGCTTCCAGGTCATGGATTGCTGTTTGGTCTCAGGATCGAAATGGTGGATCCAAGACTCGTCCATGGTTACAAACCGACGCAAAAATGTTTCGGGATCAGTTTGATATTTGTCAAAATTAGACTTCGAAATCTCACATCGTATTTTCTTTTGTTCAGCCGTTAACATTCTAGGCACCCAACGAGCGAAATTTTTTTTCATGTGTAGTTCATCAGTTAAGATTCTTTGAATGCTGCCATACGAGATGCCTGTGAGCTCAACTAGATGCCTGATAGTCATCCTTCCATCTGTTAAAACGAGATCATGATTTTTTTCGACGTTTTCTCCAGTAATGGCGTTAGATGGACGGCCTTCGCGATGTTCATCTTGAGTGGATGTTCTTCCCAAGTTAAACTCCTTTGACCACCGTGCCACTGTGGAATACGCTGGAGCGGACTCGCCCAGTGTTCCCATTAATTCAGCATATATATCTTTAGTACACATTTTTTTCAAACAGAAGTATTTAATAACCGCTCTCACCTCAGTTTTATCCATTTTTAGGGTTCCGAAGTCCACAAGGAACCCTTATAGTTTCGCCATGTCCGTCCGTCTGTCCGCACTATTGCTCGGAGATGCTTAGGTCTAGAGAGCTGTAATATGGCATGAATATGCATATTAGTTACGCTGACAAAGTGGTACAATAAAATTTTGAAATATATTTTTTTATAGGGTACCTCCCCTACTCGTAAAGTGGGGATGTAATTTTTTTTTCTTGCGTACCCCATGGTGAGGTGAATCCGGTGAATTAATTGCACTTTTTGTGGCGATTGACTTTGCCAATTGATTTCAACCCAATTGTCATTTTTAGGGTTCCGAAGTCCACAAGGAACCCTTATAGTTTCGCCATGTCCGTCCGTCCGTCTGTCCGCACTATTGCTCGGAGATGCTTAGTTCTA
This sequence comes from Aethes cnicana, assembly GCA_963971205.1. NCBI lineage: Eukaryota > Metazoa > Arthropoda > Insecta > Lepidoptera > Tortricidae > Aethes > Aethes cnicana. The sequence continues at coordinate 5,931,713 of OZ020292.1, forward strand.
GAAAGCTGTAATTTGGCATGAATATACATATTAGTTACGCTGACAAAGTGGTTTTTTTATAGGTTACCTCCCCTACTCGTAAAGTGGAGATGTAATTTTTTTTTCTTGCGTACCCCATGGTGCGGCATATCGTTGAATAGGTCTTAAAAAAATATTGTGGGTTTGTTAAAACCATTTTTTGATTAAGTGATGCGTTTGTGAAATATTAAGCTTTAAAGTGCTATTTTTTGTTAGAGTCACGTGTCCCCCCCCCCCCCTGCCAGCTAAATGGTGGTATTTGGATGGCTGAAAAAAATCACGGTTGTGGCATATATAACGTAGTTGAAAGGAAAACTATCAGAGCTAAGTAGGCTGTACAAACTTACGAGTAATAGTCGACCAACTTATAATGATGATTTTTCTCGAGCGGCAGGGGCGTCGGGCGGGCACGTCATACCACAGGCTAGTTAGATGCTAATAAGTCTTAGAAAGGTACTGTGGGCATCCTAAACTTCGGAACCCTATAATTTGCGCGTGGCCCGACACGCACTTGGCCGGTTTTTTTGCGTTATTGTTCCGACTGCTCCTGAAAAAACAGCTGCAACTCTCTGACAGATACATTTTTATTTTATTTACTAAGGAGTCTTTATGGCCAGTAACGGCATACCTATTTATTTTAATCCGATTCAATAAGTATTCAGTTATCATTCCTTTTGGATCACCCCTCGTAGTAGTAGATACAGACTTACACAACTTAGAAGGCGTGTGGATTAAGCGATAACAGACTGCGTCAACGACTTAGTGCTTCGCCGCGCGCCTTCTCAGTTGTGTCGTGCTATACGGTGTATTATAATGATTTAAGGCGACGCAGTAGTAAATTATAATTTTCAATTCAGGCTTTGAAATCCTCTCCGCGCAACTTGTCTTGAAGATCGTCTCGTAGCGACAAATCGATTTGGATACAATTGTAGATCTATATTTCTGAAAGGTTCAGTCTTTTTCTGACGAAATAAAATCAATGAATTGACAAATTCAGTATAAAAACGTTCTCCAGTTCCGCGAAGAGTACCGATTTACACGTAGGTATACTTAATAGTAATTTTTACCGCTTCTATGTATTTTCGATACGTCCACCACTTCGCTCGCAGAGTGCGAATACACGTTTATGTAGATAGGTATACGTACACAACTACACAAGTTTATATATATGAACGCCAAACATACGCCAAATAATCGTGACGACTTCCCACATTAAGTACGTTGGATTGACACAACAACATGTAGGTAATCATCCTTTCGTTTCGCCTACACCGTTTAACTCCCACCCTCCCTGCCTTCAAACTAATAATTGGCAAGTTACACCTACAGATAACAACTTCTTACGAGATATTTTGAAGAAGCGTACATGACTAGACGGATTTCGAAATTTCACTTTTTTCCTATTTTTTTCTATATTTTAACGAATTATAAGCATTTTCGAAAAGTCTACGGTTTTATTCTTCGAACCTCCACGCCAATACACACCTTACATCTTCGAGACAGATTTCTCTGAGTAACTTAGGTACCTACACCTACTCAATAAAGTTATTGAATCAAGAAATCGTGTGTAACTCAACCACACGGCGTACTTGGCCTATAAAAGCACGATTTCGAAAACAATTCGAATGAAGTCTCAATGTTTGATGGCGAGGACGTCTCTATACTTGTAAATGTGTGTGTACTAGTACGCGGGCCAACGATTAATTCACCCTCGATGAAACAAATGACGGTAAGGCGAGTTGGGCGCGAGTTGCACGCCGGCTAGATTCAGGCGGGTGATTCCGTGGCCATTCTGTACGTACGTACCTAGTACTATTAAATAATATGTGATGTGACTCAACTATAACATATTACAAATTTCAGAGGGGACGTACTCAAATAGGCTGCGAACGAAAACTGTACACAAGACTAAGAATCCAGAGTTCAACGAGACCCTGCACTTTTTCGGGATCACCGAGTCTGACCTCGCTGCGAAGACGTTGGAGATCTTTTTGTTTGATGACGATAGGTGAGTACTATCTATTTATTGCTGAAATGGTGTCATTTGCAAATCATTGAATAGGTAGTAGGGCGGAGTTTAATCACCAACGATGTATTGATGAGAATTATGTTGTGTCTTCAGGCCGTTCCCTAACCCAGGATCGTCAAATTGCTCATTTAAGATCATACAAGAAATGTTAAAAGTTGAAAATTTGAAAAAAACATGTTATATTTGTTTATATCACTCTTACATTGACAGCTTTCGTTACACGTTTCACGAAACTTCGCTCGATACAATTTAATTGCAAAGTAACCTCTAACTCGGACCTTTAATCCGAATTTACTCCAGTTTATTATCAAACAGTGTAAAACTAAATACAACAGAAAAATTATCCATATTATATGCATACATTGACAGCTTTATAAATGCCATGTTTTTAGACGGTATTTTTATAGAAATTACTACTACTACTACAGCCTATTTGCGTCCCACTGCTGGGCACAGGCCTCCTCTCATCACGAGAGGGTTTGGGCTATAGTCTCCACGCGGGCCCATTGCGGATTGGGGACTTCACACACATCTTTAAATTACTTCGCAGATGCGTGCAGGTTTCCTCACGATGTTTTCCTTCACCGAAAAGCTCAGTGGTAAATTCAAATTGAATTTCGCACATAAGTAAACTTAGAGGTGCGAGCGGGAATCGAACCCCCGACCCTCTGCATGAGAGGCGGTAGGTCGAACCACTAGGCCACCACGGCTTCTAGAATATAGAAATTAAAACGCGTT